>APFE030868964.1:8742-38721 GCA_000404065.3 Pinus taeda | reverse complement strand
ATCTCTGACAACGAATGGGTTTCTCCTCTGGTGCTTGTGCCCAAGAAAAATGGGAAGTGGAGAATCTGTGTAGATTAGCGATAACTTAACAAAGCCACCAAGAAAGACCATTTCCCTTTGCCTTTCATAGATCAAGTGTTAGATGGGTTGGTAGGGAAGAAGTTATTTTCTTTCCTAGATGGGTTCAACGGGTATAATCAGATCCAAATCTTCCCGGAAGACCAAGATAAGACCACTTTCACTTGTCCATGGGTACCTTTGCCTACCAGGTCCTTCCCTTTGGGTTATGCAAGGCTCCTGCTACTTTCCAAAGAGTAGTACTGAGCATATTTACTGAGTTGGTTCATGATTCAGTGGAAATCTATATGGATGACTTTACTCCTTATGGGTCCAACTTCCAAGAAGCATTGACTAACCTGGGAAAATTTTGAACCAAGTGTATTGAAATGAACTTGTCCCTCAGTTCTGAAAAATGTGAATTCTTGATGACTGAAGGGACCGTGCTAGGTCATACAATTTCTCAGCAAGGATTACAGGTGGATCCTAACAAAATTGCTATCATCCAAAAGGTTTCGCCTCCTCAAAAGGTAAGAGATGTTTGGAGTTTTCTAGGCTTAACAGGATATTATAGAAGATTCATTAAAGACTTCAGTAAGCTAGCCTTACCATTGTTTGGTATTTTGGGGAAAGATGTTGAGTTTAAATGGACTGACAACTGTCAAGAGGCTCTGGATGAGTTGAAAGATAAGCTGGTAACTGCCCCAATCTTGAGAGTTCCAAACTGGGCCCTACCTTTCCACATCCACACCGATGCCTCGAACAAAGCCATAGGGGCAGCCTTAGGACAAGTCGAAGAGAAGCTACCATATGCCATATACTTTGTCAGCAAAAACCTGTCCAAGGCAGAATTAAACTATACTGTGACCAAGAAAGAGCTCCTAGTTGTAGTCCATTCCCTAAACAAGTTCAGACACTACATCACTAGCTATCAAACATTCGTACACACTGATCATGCTGCGATTAGGTATTTGATGAATAAACTTGATGTGAATGCTCGTATCATTAGATGGTTACTTTTATTGTAGCAATTTGACTTAACCATTGTTGACAAGACAGGTAAAGAAAATGTTGTTGCTGATTTTATGTCTAGACTAGATTTGCCTGCAGGTGAAGAAGGGACGGTGGATGACCAAATGCCAGATGAACACCTATTTTCTATTTCAGTACTCTCTCCATAGTTTGCTGATATAGAAAACTACTTGGTTTTAGCACAGTTCCCTCCACACCTATCCTCAAAAGAGAAGAGCAGAATTGTGAGGAAAAGTGCCCCCTTCACTTGGATTGGGGGCAACCTGTTTACACTCGGCCTAGATCAGATCTTGAGGCGTTGTGTTAGGGAGGAGGAAGTTTTTGACATTCTCCTAACCTGTCACGATGGACCCTGTGGAGGCTATTTTGCAGCAAAAAGGACTGCCTTCAAAATTCTACAAGTAGGCTACTATTGGCCCACTCTTCCTCAAGATGTCAGAAGATACATCAGCCAATGTGACTGATGTCAAAGGATGGGGAAACCGAATCCGAGGGATGAAATTCCCCTCCAACCTCAAGTGACTTTCGAGCCATTTGAGAAGTGGGGCATGGACTTTATGGGTCCTATCAACCCTCCTTCAAAGAAAAAGTCTTACATCATTATGTGGACAGACTACCTGACAAGGTGGGCAGAAACAAAGGTAATCAAGGCAAGGACAGAAGAAAAAGTGGCTGAGTTTTTGAGGGAAAATATCTTCTACCAGTTTGGCTACCTAAGAGAATTAGTCACAGATCAAGGAAGTCAATTCACCTCTAACCTGATTGAAGACCTGCTCGCTCATCACAAGATCAAGCACATAACCTCCACCCCTTATCATCCGCAAGCAAATGGGCAGGTGGAAGTCACTAATAGGGCTTTGGAAGATATTTTGACTAAGGTAGTGAGTAGCAGTAGAAAATATTGGGTAGATCGCTTGGTTGAGGCCACCTGGGCCTACAACACCACTTGGAAAACTACAACAGGTTTCACACCTTATGAGCTCATCTGCGGGAAGAAGGCTCTGCTATCCATAGAGTTCGAGTACAACACATTGAGGTTGGCAGCTCAGCTAGACCTGGATCTCAACCATGCACAACAGGAAAGGTTACTACAACTGAATGGATTAGATGAATAAAGAATGCAGGCCCTCCTCCACTCAGAAGTAGTTCAACTCCAAAGAAATATATGGCATGACTGGCACCTTAAAGAAAAGTAATTCTAGCCAGGAGATTGGGCGATGTTATATGACTCGAGATATATGGATTTCAAAGGGAATCTGAGGACAAGGTGGCTGGGACCATATACAGTGGAGAAATGCAATGACAATGCTTCAGCCCTTATCAGGACCATTGATGAAGAAGCCATCCCCATGCTTGTCAACGAGCATTGATTGAAAATCTATAGGAAGCCCCTTTCTAAGCAGGAGTTCATTGAAACTCTGGATAAATCAGTGCTGGTAGTGGAGCAGGGCTCTGTCTCTACTCCATCCACACCTTGATCATCAAAAAAAAAAAAAAAAGAAAAAGAGAAAAAAGAAAAAAAACATAAAACGAATAAAAATATCCTTGGGTGAAAACCTCTTAGAGGCACTCGGGGCAGACAGTGAGGGTGAAAACATCCTGGAGGCACCCCAGCTGTCTCTCTCTCTCTCGAAAAAAAAAAACAAGAAATAGACCTAATCTCTATTGAATAATTGTAGGTTGAAGGGAAAGACATTGCAGGTTAGGAGGATCGCACAAAAGAAGGACAAAGGTCAGCACCAGGCTGCAAGCATCCCTCACAAACAATTCCTCCATAACCACTCCCCTTTCCTAAGATTTGATCACATTCGGGGTAAGATTTCACCTTCTATAGGAAGTTCTGTGTCTTCTATAGGAAGATCCTGTAGAACCTACAAACATGCCAGAATTGATCACGAGAAAGAATCTGAAGGTTGGGAATCTTCCTGCTAGGCCTGGAAACACCCTTGTTTCTGTCCATCACCATATGTCACCCTTTTTCATCTCTTTACACATCCGTTGCACTCATCCTTTTATTTGTTCTTGCATAGTCACACACAGAAAACCTTGTTTTCTTCATACTGCCAGCAAAACCTTTTATTGACAAATCAGGAGCAGTTTTCTCACTTACCATACCTGCCAATCTCCATCTGGACTCTTCATCAGTTGAACCCCTTTTTAGTGGTATAGCCCTACTCAATCTAGCTTGTATCACAGGAGGAGAAGCAGCTACAGGACATTCTACAGAAATCCTATAGCAACTGATCCCTCTGGAAGACATACTCTGGAGATAAGGACAGCCGAAAAAAACAACAAAGGAGACATGCAAAGGGCTCATCTTGAACATGAAAATATCATCAGCAGCGGAAGCCAAGAAAAACCTGTGCATGCAGCGACAGTAAACAATGGAATGGATTCCAAAACATGTGCATGCAGCATCAACGAATGAAGGAATGGGTTCCAAAACCCGTGCCTGAAGCAGCAGTAAACAAAGGAGTGGTTCCAAGACCCGAAGTCTGCATAACATGACCATGACCACACAGGTAAGTCTCTAAACTCATTTGTCAATTGCATAAATCATATTTTAAAAGCTGCATGCCTATGGGAATGGTTCGGATTGAATGGAATTGGTGGCCAGTCAATTGGCCACCCTTGGCCAGTTACACAGCCTCATGGGATCCAAAGGAGCCTAGTTACATTCAATTTTTCGATGAGATGTGAAGCCAGCACGTGTGGAGTGTCCATTCAGGGAGAAATCGTCGGGACTGGTAGTGGTGGCAGTGGATAATGGCAGAGGGGATATAATGGCAGTCAGAAACACGCAGAAGCATTATGGCCATGACGTCGGATCAACGGTTTGTTCTGGCCAGCTCATCCCCTCACCATGAATCACGCCGTAGTTAAAAGATGCCCAACTGAAACTTACACCACCTTCTGTTCATTTTGCACTTGCAACGTCCTCAACTGGAGTACGCACCCTCTGCTTCCAAAAACTGTTAACCAGTCATCCTCCACTAGTTTTTTAGCCTGTTTTCAAAAATCTCCCACGTATCAGGCTCGCTCAGAGGCACAGTGACATTCTACAGGAACGGGGGGGGGGGTCTTCTATATAAAGGGCTCTACAGGAAAGACTGCATAGCTTTCCAGAGTAGGAAAACCTTGGATTTTTTGTCGAATTTGGAGCTCCAAACGAGGTAGGTTCGAAAAACTCCTCTATGCATGGTATGTTTTGCAAAGGTGGTGAATTGAACGACATCAAGTTGGAAAATCAGAGGAAAAATCTGCCTGTGTATTGGAAGTAAAACGTTTGCCTGTTTATTGCACTAAGTGTCCCAATTTTTCTGCATCAGAATTCTCCTCCACGTTTCCTTTTTAAAATTCTCCTGTAGGGAAGATATATGCAGCTATGGAGGCTAGCCTGTGTGTGTAAAAAATTTGAATTTGCATATCTGTCTGTGTGCTGAGAAGAAAACTTGATCTCTGTACTTTGTCTGTAGAAACAAAATTCTTCCTTTCATAAACATACAACCGAGTTTTGGGTGACAACAGTCTTAAAACCGGGGAATTGTTGCTAGTTGATATTGGACACTCGAGAAATTCCTTCTTGGGTCAGGGGAAACCATTAAAAAAAAAAAAGCACTCTCACCATGCCAGGAGGATTCATAAGGAAAGAACCCTCAGACTCTAGCAAGCTGCACAATCATCCTGAGGTGGTGGACCTTTTCACCCGAGCCAATTGGATATCTTTCTTTGACAAAATTCAGGGTCATGATTAGGAGATAACTGAGGAATTTTTAATGTCCCTGAGACCTAAATCAAAGACACAGGTCACAGTTAGTTTTAGGGGTTTAACCCTAGAACTTACCCCTAAGCTCATCAGTTGAGTTACTGGTCTACCATTGGGACTCCCTTGGAGCAAAGAAGAGAGGTCATTGGGCCAAGTTGCCTGTTACATAGTAATTTATCACTGCTTTCACTCCCAGTCTTCTCACTGTGTCATGTGTCCAAGTCAAACATGCTTATGATAGAAAAATTCTCTCCTATGCTGCCAATTGACCCACTTTTCCTAAGTTATCTACCTCATCGCGGCTATGGGCTTTATAAATGCGCTGAAAGGCACTCATGAACAGTCCATTCGTGCTGCTAGCGTGGAAGTACATATGACTCCCACGATGACCAATTTTTAGGCACCAACGTGGGGCTATGTGTTTCCTTCAGCGATGATCTGACTAGCTGCACTGATCACTAGTGATGTCAGCACTGAAGATCAATTATGTTCCCACAATGATCTAGATTGGGCAAATTTGTTCCAACAGTCGGCCTTCTAGATGACTCCAGACCTGGTTGTTGGCCTAGTTTGTGTCGCCCTTCCTTCCCTAGTGTGGCAGTTCCATCAATTGTGCTACCTTC
Organism: Pinus taeda; assembly: GCA_000404065.3. Classification (NCBI taxonomy): domain Eukaryota; kingdom Viridiplantae; phylum Streptophyta; class Pinopsida; order Pinales; family Pinaceae; genus Pinus; species Pinus taeda. Next base: position 33,243 of record APFE030868964.1, on the reverse strand, counting down.
CTTGATGATAATCTCTCCCTTCCAGCTTTCATGGAGGCTCCTTCTCCTATTTAAACTCTCACCATTGCTATGCATTGCTAGTTTTCTAATAGTTGGCTTGTTGATAGTTGGAGAATTCTTGATTGTGCAGTGTTGTTAGTGCTTTGATAGGTAGTTGGTGTGAGTGTGAGAGTGTTGTTTGGGGAAGGTTGTAAAGTGCCCTTGATTCCATGTCAAGCTTGTGAGAGAGAGAGACTTGTTTTGGGAGATTCATCATCCAAGAGTGAATGCTTGAAGAACATGCTGGCTGGACCCTCCTGAGAAGGCTTGTGACATCAAGACTTTGGTTGTAAGCTTACTCTTATTTCATTATTAATGCAATAAATGATGTGTTCCTATGTCTTGTATGCAATGTACTTGATAGCTCATGAATTCTTGACTTTGTGAGTAAATGGTTTATTGTTGTTGCTGGATTACGTGCTTTGTTGTATTTCCTTTGCTTTGTTTCAGGCTGATCACTCATTGAGGAGAGGAAAGTGGAAGCTGGAGCAGTGTAACGGAACTCCATCGACCACCGGTTGAGGTAGGCCTCCAACTTTGAACTATTTAAGGAAAGCTATTGTTGATCTGTCCTTGTTTGTGACTAGACCCACTCTAGGGCTAGAGGGGTTGCCTCTGTCCAGAGCGGGAACACTTTCCTACATCACATTGCCAAGAAAACATTCTTCCTGCCCGAGGAACATCCTGTAGAAAACAAAAACGAGGTTAGGAGAACCATCTTGCCTCTGCTCTGGAGTGAGGTTAGTTTCCAAATTATGAAGTACATTACATGTGAAGGGAGGTTTAGCATTGTCTATGGTTATAATTTTAGGTTGCTGTGTGAACTAAGGCATGGGATTGTTTTAACTCCAGCCAAGAAACTGCGCATTCCCTATTTTCTTCTTCAGCCACTAATTGAATGTGGTAAAAAATTAAATGAATGGATCCCAGATCAATTGGCCCATCATGGGCTCATCAAACTATTAGTAGAAGATGCCTTGCACACCTACATTGTCCCCATATCTTGGGAAATATTCCGAAACATGTCCTGGGATGATGATATTAGAATTCTAGCCGAAGACATCACCTCATCCAGCAGTGAGGAGGGAGAACACACTAAAGAAGGTGAGAAAACCAATGGTGAAGGAACACAGGACATTCAAGCACAAAAAGGACAGAAAGAGAAAGGGGAAATGGGCCAGATTGCTGAGCCTAAAACAGAGGAAGGAACAACAGCACAAACACCAAGGGAAAAGAGAATGCAGAGTAGAGCGGAGAGGGCTGGAAAAGCCCAAATACAGCCAAAGTAGGCACACAGAAACAAAATGAAAAGACACATCCTGAAATAGCAGCAACACAGACATAAACAGTTGACATAGGGATTTCTACAGGAAGCAGGGAAAAAGAACAGCAAGAAGAGAAATCACCTGAGATATTGGTCAGGGAGGTAGTAGCTGTGCTTGCTGCCTTAAGCACACCTCCAAAAAAAAAGGGAAGAGAAAGAGGCAAACCTCCATGTACTTTAAAGCAAGGAGGAGCACACAGATCAAAGTGGGCAGACCCCAACCATAGTCAAAGGAGCCAATTATCATTGAGGACACCACAACTAAACCAAAAGAGGAGTCTCCTTCAAAGATATCCATCACCTATGAGCGAGGAAGCCCAAAAACCTCCACATGGAGAGAAAGAGTTAGGATTATGGACTCCAAGACAACTCTACAGGAAGCTAAGACGACTCTATAGGAAACTCTGGCTAAGTTAAAAGAGACCAAGAAATTAGAGGAAAAGGTAGCCAAGCCATCACAGGAAGAAGAAAAGACCAAGAAAATACTGGAACCGAGCCCTCAACCCAGCTTGGTCTCATACTACAACCTGTTAGAAGCCGAGAAGATAATTCCCCAAAAATTTGTGGTGCCACTCTTCTTTGCACTAGAACAGGAAAGGGTGAGGACTCACACTTGGATGAGGATTGCCAAGTCCAAGGGTGTGGTAGACATAGGCCACCTAGAAGAATAACTCGAGGAATCAAGAAAAGAATTTGCCATGGCAAGGCATATGGAAAGTAGTCAAAGGGCCAAACTATAGGAAGAGAATGAGCTACTAAACCAACAACTACAGCTACAGGGAAGGCACAGGGAAGATAGGCCCTCCAATTTGGGAGAACATCAGTAGCAAGAAAGGCCTTCAACATATAAGGAAACATTTGATAAACAACAGAAAGAGGACAAGCTGCAGGCTGAAATTGAGGCACTAACAAAACAACTACAGGAAAAGGAGTCACAAGCAGCAAAGGAAATACAACTTTTAAAGCAACAGGTACAAGAGAAAGAAGCCCAACTAGCCTGCATGGCCAGCTGGGCAGTAGAAGCCTTACAATGTAGGCAACCTGCCAAGTCATATGCCTTATATCTTAAATATCAATGGTTGCAATTCCAAATTAACACCTTGGCCCAAAGGGGCACCATTCCATTTTAGAATTATCATCAATTCATGACTTTGTGTGATAGCAGCTCAACAGAAGATAAGGCCAAGTTATCAGAATTCCATTTACACAACTTGGCCCTTCCAAACATGAACCTGTGGGACCCCAATTTTGCATTGGGAGATGTGCAACTTATGGCCATGGCCTCTTGGCTAAATCATGAGGAAAAGAGGGCAGCAGAGATTCGAAATATCATGAACAGGGAGCTAAGTGAACCACTCATGATCAGGACAGAACCAGAGGATACGTCAGCCTTAATATACGCCCATCAGCACCTGGCCAACAATCCTCAGGGTCTACCAGATTACATTGAAATACAAGCTCAGGCCATTTCTCACTTTGAGGACATGGAAAGACTGTTGGGGGATAACTGCATTCATGCTTGCACAAGGAGGTGGAACACACTGTCCCACAGTCTGAAAATAAGAGAATACCACTCCCCAACAAGGATGAAGGAGGCCTTGGCAAGAGTACCACTCTACAAACAGTCAATGCAAAATATGCAGGCCAATTGGATCAGCCTAAAGTTCAGCCCTCCCTTGCTTTTAGGACTGCTGGAAGGGGTCAAAGAAGAAGAGGAGCATAGGCAGTGGGAGGAAGTAGAGAGAAAAGTAGGGTTCCATGACTGAGAAGAGGGCAGCACCTTGGAAGCCTGGGATGTTAGAGAGGTAGTCAAGGCAATCAAAGATGACGAGTTGGATTAGTTGCTCAGAGGATGAGCAACCCATTTAGGAGGGGGGTGATGATGAGCCCCAAAAATGGGTAACTTATTGGGGTCATTTTGCCTATTATTCTTGATTAATCCACCATTACTCATAGTTTATGCATGCTTTTGAGTATATTTATGTTAATTGAATGAATGAGAACAGTCACTTGACCATGAAATCAAATACGTGCTTATTGCAGATTTTTGGACAACTTTGGGACCAAGGTCAAGCTTCTATGAGCCAGTTGATAGCCAAATATGAGGGAACAAGGCTGAGGATTTGTAGGAAGGGTGTCTCCTACACTAAATGGCCCCTTCCTTGAGATCTCCACCATCAGCTGTGAGTTTAGCAGCCCACCAAAGGGGATTCCCAAGGGCAGCCGAGCAGATTTTGTGAAGTGGCTGAGTACTTGCAGTTTTGAGCAGCCGAGCCCCTTGAAGTAAGGAGAACTATTGGAGGTCCTCGTAGTGCATAATTAAGAAGGCTTACAGCCTTCGTAGTTTACTTCTTAAACATTTGTATTTCGCACTTTAGTGCTGCTCTACCTTCGAGCCCATTTTGGAGCTTTTGCTGTAAACATTTTTGTGACATGGTTATTTTTTGAGTAATGGGATCAGTTTCATTTTGCATCAGCTCTAAGCTTCTTCTTAGGAGGCTATAGCTCTTAGGGTTGGGCCCAACCCAAGTTCCAGTACCTCCTTGGTCTACTTTTATATGTTTTTGCTACATTCATAGAATAATTTCTACTAGTAGATTAAAATCTTGCTTGGTTACTTAGGTCATTTTTTATGGTTGAAATAGCTTTTCATGTTTCAGGTTGATTTGATAGGTTGATAACAGAGAATATCTTCGAAAAATTCCATCAAGCAAACCTTGATCTCACCTCTCCCTCCTTGAGACCATGAGCTGAGACCAAGGAGTCCTTGCTGCCACAAAAACATTGTTCTTGCTTCTTCATGCAATTGCTAGTGTTAGATTCTTAGTTGCAAAAGTTGATACCAATTGTGATTACATGCTTAGTTCTGTTCTTGCTTAGTTTTCACAATTAACTTACATGATTTTCTACCAATAAATTTCTGTTCATCATGCTTGCTGTTTTCTAGGTCAAATTAGGTCAAAATAGCTAGATATTTGATTTGCATAGTCTTTGTTTGCACAGTTTTGGAAATAGTGTGCCGAACACCTGTGATACCTCCCTACCTACCCTTCCTCCATCAGAAAACCTGCTCCAACCCTCTAAGTCCGATTCCTCCCCTTCATTTTCCACCCTTTTCTGATTTGACCTAACTTCTACATCCTTGTGCAACATCGCTCCCTCCATCCTTGAACAAATCCAACCATCCTCATCACTCCTCAGCGTCTTTCACTAGGTCCTAGACCTCTTCACATCCTCATCCAACTTCCATCTCCACTTTTCCACCTTTCTTCCACCATCAACCCTCCAAAATATCCTTTCGGAACATCTTGTAGAACATCCTGTAGAACCCCTGCAGACTTCCTGTAGAAGTACACGAGAGCGGTTTTTTGAGATCCGAACATTGTGAAACTATCTGGAAGGGTGTTAGGGACCCCTCAAGCCCTCTTCTCAGGCAAGCACCTACCCCATCTCCTTTTGCCAGTCAACCTCCACACAGTCAAAAATAGTTAAAGCACATGCATAATAATTCTTAAAGATTACTCAAAAATACAAAAAGATGTTTTATCCATTTTTTCCTTTAGAAGTAGCTTAGTCACGTGCATTTTACCTTTCCAAGAGTCAATGGCATCCATTTCTGTAGATTTCATCCTTCTTCTTGCACCAGTAGGGTTAGTCGGTAAAACTAGGGTTTGCTAGGGTTTGCATTTCTTTTCAGCTTTCAACTTCTTTCTGCAAGTAGATTAGCCTCTGTTGAGTTAGTTTTCATCCATCACAGTTAAAAGATTCTTCTAAGAGCTCATAGAAGCTAGATTAAGCTCCTAGAAGACTTGTGCCAGTTGATCAAGTGATAACCGACGATAAGAGGTAGTACTTGTGCATATAGCACCATCGCTTCCAAGTTTGTTATGAACTACCGGGTTGATAAAAGTAAAGAAGGGAGTCCTAGGAGTTGTAGCATTATTGCTGAAATACTGGAGCCCACCAGAGGGATCCACTAGTAGTAGTAGAAAGGGATTGGAAGTAGACAAGGAAGAAAGGAATGTATCACTTTCCAGTAAAGGAAGGGCAAAGAAATTTCTCATTCAGGGAAAAAAATCAAAGGGAGGTGAGAAGAAGAAAAAGGACCTGTCAAAGGTCAAATACTTTGGGTGTGTAGAGTTTGGCCACTATATCACTCACTGTCTAAAGAGAAAGAAGGAAAAGGAGGGGTAGGATCAAATGAAAATTTCAATAGATATTGATGAATTGACCTCTATCTTGGAGGAGTTTGCATTGATAGCAACTACACCTCTAGATGGAGGAAGGGCATGATGCTTCAAAGTTGCAGGTTTCCTTTGGATCATTACCTTTGCTATAGGATGCCACAATACTTAGTAGAAAGAGGATTGAGGGGTCAGCAATGTGTAGTCAAATCTTGTGGGAGAGTGTAGAGCTAGTTGCAATCTGATACTAGAGGGGTGTAGAGATAGTTGGGCGTAGTAAGCTACTTAGTAGACATAGTACATATAGTTGCAATTAAAGACTCAAGGAATCGTTGTAGAATCTATTTTCATGCACAATATCATAGTTTTAAGTTGTAGTAGTTCCAGCATCAATAGCAGCATGAGATGGAATGTAGTGTAGGCAGCATTAGCAGTTGTGCAAAGAGGTAGAGTACAACATCAACAACAACGTACATGTAGAGTGGCTCAATGATAGGGTTTGAAGTTAAATAAAATTATGTGTAGTAGATTGGTGGATAGTGACAATATGTTGTAGATATCATACACCAATAACATGGTTTGACTATAGAGGAGTGATTTAGTGGAGTGGAGAAAACATCTTCCTCGCTAAGAGGGAGTGTTATTGTTTGTTGTTTTGTTGGCATCAGACAGGTGTTCTAGTCTCAATTTGTGTATGAGAGGATGAATAAAATGATATATCTAAAACCCAGAAACGGTTTCACGATATAAGCTCTTGAAACACCTTAATTAAATTAATTGGGCGTCATTTAATTTTTTTCATAAGTCAAACTTAGGAAAATTGGTTAATTAATGAGAATTAATTAAGGATGGCTGAGAATTATATAGAGACTCAGATGGATCAAAAGTAAGATGATATCAATCATTGAAGCTCCAATGAGATACTATAAGAGCGAATCGATGGGATCAAGAAAGACACAAGAGGGCAACAAGTTACCAGGGTATATTGAGCTATCCACTTGTCATGATTCTATAAGGAAGTAAGTTTGAGCCAGAAGGAGAGCATTAGTGATTGAAGGAGCCATAAAGGGGAATTCTAGAGAGTTTGCTAGTAGTTTTTTAGTGTCGAATAGGCAAGAAAATGGAGGTGGAAATATTCTGCAAAGAAAGTCATATAAGTAGTGCAAGTTAGCCAGTTCAGTAGAGTGAGTTTCTAGGAAGGATTTGTTTCAGTTTTTGAAGGTCATATTTCAGTTTGAAAGGAAAAGAAAAAAAATTACAGGGGCAAAGGAATTCTAGATGGCCCAGTAGGAGGCAGATCTAGAGTTGTACAACTTGCATCAGGCTAGCAGCCAAAGAGGCAATGCAAGCAAGTTAGAGGGAGTTTAGATTATTTTCTAGACGGAGAATTGTTCTCCTAATTATTTTGGCCAGTATATTTTCTAGTGGATAGGTAGTAAAGCTTCCAAATTATTGTACTCATAAGTTGTTGTTGTATAATAATAAAAAGAAACCTTCATTTATTACACCAGTTTTACCTTTGGGGTTTTTGTGAGGAATTTTCAGTCTAAAAATATGGGTGTCTACTTTTATGTGTGTGCATCTATTTCTTAGTTCCTAGTTTTTATTTTCCACAACGTTTTTTACGGTGAAGATTACAATTGTGAATTATTCTATAATTATCGTAAATAATTAAACTGCTAACAATTAGGAGAATACTATCTTGTAATTATAGTCAAGGAATTTTCATAGTATTCAAGATCCCTCCCATTCCCCTTATGCAAGTAGAAATAAGAGACTATTATTCATATATTTCTCTCATGCCCATACTCCAAGATAGTTCGCAATATTTCCTTAGGCCCTCTATATTCTCAAATAAGATTTCCATTCGACCTCATATCTTTATTTTCCTCTTGGAACAAGCACTATATTAGATCCTTGGTAGGAAAATCTAACCTCAAAAGACTATAGGTATCCCTCCCTAAATATCGCTGTTGGAAAATTTGGTTATCTAGAAGTAGCGACAATTTCAATATTTCTTTTTTTACTCTTGAGACTCACCGCTTAGGAATCCCTTTCCTTAAAAATGTATTTCATTAGCCCATATGTTTCAACCCCTAATCCTCTCTTAAACAATCAAGAGAAATTATGGTTGAACTCTCTTCCTGGCCCCTTGTGAAATTTCCCCACCTCCACTCCTAGATCCTTCCCATTGGAAGAGACATGGAATTTATGCCTTTTTGATGAAGCCTTTGAAAATTAAAAAAAAATCATTATACCCTCTAGTTTTATGGAGCCTCTAAGAGTAACCCAGGGATGGAAAAATGGGGAGGGATAATATCTAATCCTGAAGGGAAAGTTGTTGCCAAATATTCTTGGGGGCTAGGAAATAAAACCAACAATCAAGCATAGATGTACGGTCTTTTATTGGGGTTAATTTATCTCATGATATGGGAATTTTGGATTATCATCCAACACCTAATCAATGGTTCCTATTCTAAGTAAATCTTCCTTAAACTCCTCCTTAAAAGAATAAATCGATCTTTGGACCTCCTATCCTGAATTTTTCTCTACGATATTTTTAGAAGAAAAAATTCAAAGGAAAATTGTTAAGCCATTCTAGCTTGAATTTTGGAAGTGGGACAAAATTAAGTTAATGGTATCAAGGAGTGGCACCCGATCCCATATTTATCTAATGAATATTCCTAATTTTATGCACCCCCCAAGTACTACCCCTATTTGAATATTTCATGGATTAATGGAAACATTAATTTTAAAAGTTAAGGGTCATGATGGCTAGATATCTCACACATGATGTGGGTTTGATTCATGTGTCAGAGGTTATATTAACTTCCCACACCTCTACTTGCACAGTACAAAATATTGCATCTCATTTAGTTCCACCACCTTATAGAGTGATGAATCCGACAAGAATGGACATGCAGTGTGTTAATTTTGATATGAAGGGAATTGTGTGTGAGGGATGCCTCTTTGATTATAAATTCCAGGCTTGATTCAACCCCCCTTGCATATCTACCCAATCATTCGTTCCACAAAGGATCCTTCCCTCGCATATCCACTAGCATTTTAAGCTCTTCCCCTTTGATCACTTCATTGCATCCATAATCCTTTTCTCTATGTGGCTCTGTTATGAACCTCGTGTGACTAGAAATTCCCTCAAATTTATTGTGATGAGGCCTTGGCTCCACCACACCTGTAGCTTGATAAATTGGTGAAATTCTCTCTCAAGGACCCTTGCTGAAAAGAACAAGAGCAGATCTAAAGGGGGGGACTACTTCAACAACCTAGGGTTCATTGGTGTTAGGAATTTCAAAGTTTGTTCTCAATGTCTATGCTCAATTGTTCTCTATCCTTCTCATATGATTGTGATATTGTTGTCTACCTTGAGCTCTCTCTACCAATTTAGGAAAATATGGAACCACCTCCAACTTTTTATATTGATATGGGCCCGCTTTCCAATATTTCCTTCTCTGAGGCTGAAGTTGGTTTTCACTCTTTTATCCCAGACTCCTATGATGCCCCTAGCATTTACCCTAACCCTCATTATCTAACCTATCCATGCTCAATTGGACCATTTATGTTGCAACCATATCATTGGACTCCCTTATTCCAATTTATGTCTTGTGAATCTCTTACAACATCACCTGCATGTACAACTAGTATACAATCTTTTCTACCTCTTGGATCCCCCTCTATTGCTTCTTGGGCCCCCCATCCATGTTTTCCAACCTCACCAATTCTTCCACCTTTGGAAATTCCACCTATAACGCATGAAACAAGAATTTGGAGGCTTTGCAAGTGGAGAAAATGGACTTAATATGGAAAATGCACTAACAAGAAAACCTCCTCATTTTCATCATTGAAGAAATATGGTCTCTCAAGATTTAAAATCTCTCACTTGGATGATTAGATTGATGTAATTCAAAGATATCTTGATGATATTAAACCAATTGGAAATTCCACTTGGAAATATGATTCTACTAGCTCTATTCCAAGCCTCATCTCTAGCAACCTATAATTAGACTTGAACTGTCCTGAAGAGGAAGTTGTCTTCTTTCTTCTATAATGGGAACTTTCTGCAAATTTTCTCTTCTATTGTCTCAATCTTTTCAGACATATGTATGTATGCCCGATATTATAGTATTTCTTGTTAGAATTCTTTTATTCTAATAGTCATCTCCATAATGAATGACCCTCTAAAATTGATGAATTGTAATGAATTCCCCAAATATTTATTGCAAGTAGGTGTAGATTTAATATAATCGTTACTCATCTGTGTTAAAAAAATGTAATGATATTATTATTATTATAGTATAAAGAAATTTTTAATAATGTAGTTTGTTAAAAATATTGTGTTATGACCCACAAGGGATAGTTTAATTAGTGATTAATGTGTTATGAAATATTACATAAACCATGTGATTCAAAGTTCAAATCCTTAAGCCATGTGAATAGTAGAGTTAAAAATTAATATTAATAATCCAATGTTATTTTAAAATAATATTGAGATACAAATTATTATAATATTTGGGTTAAACAAACTATTGAAAAGGATAATCATGGGAATATGGTCTAGTAAATAGATAATAAGATGTGGTTATACTATTTTTTTACTAAAAGGAATTGAGATGTTAATAATTATTAGAAAGAATTTAATTTTTTTGAGATATGCATATCAAAGACATTAGGCTAAATGATAATAATAATACAAGGAAGGGATAAAATTACAAAATTAGGCATGGGGGGGAGTGGAGGAATTGAGATGAGTTTGAATTGTTGTGAGTACAAGAGAAATAATGGATAGTAGGTTTCCAAGAGTGACTTAATTTGAAGTTGTATTCACGATTGAAATTTTTGGGGTGTTTTAATATTTCAACGACTTCCCTTATGACCCAATAGGGGTAGAAGGAGGAGGAGGACAATATTTTGAAATTGCTAAAATGTTAGGATCACAAAACTAAGAAAAGTGATGGTGTCTAAAGACACCATTTCTTGGGGTCCCAATGTCCTCAAGGAAAAAATTACCTAAAGTCTTTTTGTCTTAGAGAAGGATATATTCCACATGAATACCATGGATTCTCATAAAATTGGAGATTGAAAAGCATTGGTAACTTGACTGAGTCAGGTTTACCTAAACTACCCTAGAAATTCCCCCACCTTATACTTGACTTAGGGAGATTAACCTAGTCCAAATCCCATTGTCAAATTCCATATAAAAATGTTACCATCTGTCAGAGTACATGGGTAAAGAGTCATTATATCCATGCCACCTTTTCGTGAACATGGTTCATCAACTATCTCACATTCTCACTTTCATCCCCTCAAATTAGGACACCAATACAACTTCCACCTTGGTACCTATCCAAGTGATCCACTCCACAACTTGATAACTCCATGTGCCACTACACTACATGTATGCCTGATCAAAGTCTTAAGGTATCAAACAACCAACTTCAAGCTGGGATATGAGTACAATTGCCACCCTCATACCTATCCAACTGGTTCTTTCCACAACTTGAGTCATCACATGCTTCTACACAAACATGTATGTTTGAACAATAAATGTATTACAATGTCCATGAAGAATAAACCTGCATATGGAAAGATTTCATAACTTGTACCACTAACCTTAAAGGTTTCACACACCACTGGTGTTATCACACCACTAGGGTCCTCATCACACGTTGGCTCCTTCATTAAACTTAAAAACATTTACTCCATCTCTATTTTCTCGTCCATACCACCTCTCTCTTACTATATTTCACCCATCGAGATCTAAAAATATGATCTTACTTTCATATTCATGATATCCATGCTACCAATGTAACTTTCATTAAATTTTTCACATGTACTTGCAAAATACACAACCCCTTTTTTCCCTTATTAATTAATTCCTTCAAAATATCTGGCATTTTCCTTATAGGGATGAGATCCCCACAAAGCTTCAACTCTACCTTAGCATCACATATATATTTTTTCAACTTTTTCAGCGACAAACCCCAATGATCTTGGTGGATATTGGTGGCCATTGGCCTATTCCACTTGGACCCCCACCATTGTGTTTGATTGATGATGCCATGCCTCATGCGACTACACAAATAAAATCCACACATGTACATTATGAGGTTGATAAAGAAACTTGGCTTATTGAACGCATCCAATGCATCCGCCATCAGGTGCATGACATATTGGATAAGTCTAATGGCAAGTACAAGTAGCGACATGATTGACATCGAGTGCCACATAAGTTTCAAGTGGGCGAAAAAAATTGGTTGCATACACACAAAGAACACCTTACCAAAGTCCATCAGAAGCTCATACAACTACGATATGGGCCTTACACCACCACCAAGGCTACGTGAGATAATTTTTTTGAGCTCAACATTCCTCCATTCCTAGGCCTACACCCAATGTTCAATGTGGACTACCTTCAACCATAATTTCTACCATTATTGGACACATAAGACATTGCAGAACAACTCACACCAACCGATCTAAACCCAGACTGCATGGAATAGGACACAAGTGATCGGATCCTGGACACATAGATCAAGAACACCCACAAGCATAAGATCCCACTATTTTGGTTTATCATAGCTTGCCAATTATTGCACCAAGGGAAGTGGGTCCCCAGGGCCCAAGTTTAGCAGAAATTTCCCCATCTCATGGAGGCACTCAACGCAATGGGGACCATTTATTCCTAAGGGGGTAGGACTGATCTAGGTGGATATTGGTTGCCACCCTCCTATTCCACGTGTACCCCCACCAATTTTTTTTTCAAATTCCTTAATTGTATCACAATTTACTATTTTTGGCAATTTTTCAGGTCCTGAACTTCTAGAGTCGTTTTGATGCCCTAGATGATATTTTTTTTGGAAAATGGACAACTCCCTAACCCTTGGTAAGGGTTTGTAGTCAAAATTTTTATTCCTCAGATATATTTTTCTAACGACATATCATACACATCAAACAGAGATCGTATTCCGAAGTTACAACCCTAGGAAGTTGATGTACCAATTCACCCCAATGGGGCCCACTCACTTTCAGCGCTTCAACTCCTATGGTTATGGTTTTGGATGTTTAATATTTTCTATATTTTCTCAACAATAAATAGGCCTTCAAGCCACATTGTAACACATTTCATAAGGCATGTAGCTGCCACATCATTTCTTAGAGATAAGCTACCATCATCTGAGCTAGTTTTTTTTCGTTCTACATGTAAACAATTTTCAATACTTTGTAACTAATGAATTTAAGTTATGTTTTTTATTGTATCTTTATGTTCCTATTTATATCTATACTTCATTTCATTCCTTCAAAAAATTCAGATCACCCAAACATTTTTCAACAATGAACCCATCTTCTATCCACATCTCACCTTCATATTTCTTACGCATGCAACTCCAGGGATTCGAAAATCAATTTACGATCTCCATTGTAACTTTATTTGTTAAGATCAGCAAAAAATACCTCTTTAGTTTTTTTTATTTCATCATGGTAATTCTCATTGATCAATGCTTAAACAAGCTCCCATTTCCATACCCATGCACATCTGTAAATTTTTCCCAACATTTAAAGAATATGCTAGAAGCATCAAACCCGTTTCCATACCATCAACAATATTGACACTCAATCTCTCCAAGGTTTGGATTGTTACCTTGGATCTCTCCACATCTTGTAGGAGGCCTACGTTTACACGTTATAAGCCCCACATTTCCAATTCTCATGTACATGCTTCCCATTCGGTAGGATCACTCACTCAGTAGCATAAAGGTTACCTGACTATTCATATCTCACTACAGCTAGTGTGTTGTGTCTCACTCGCTTATAGCTAAATTATAATCTCACTTTGCACGTGAAATTAATTATCCACGTAAAACTACTTTTCTCACCTTGAACCCATTCATGACAAAAGTGATGACACTGCTACACAATGCTGCCTATTTCCCACTACCTCTTGGAGACTCTACTTTTTTCATCTCCTAATTCATTGCATTCCAGGGTTCTGATTCTCATGCTTGTAGACATAACCACACCTCCCGATCACATTTTTCTAAGGATTTCATCATGACCACATCCACAACCTCCAATCCACCACCGAAAGTCCCAATATGTGTGCCTCCATGTGGCCACAATGATGCATGAGTTACATACGTTACAAAGCTCTCCTTCAAATCATGAACATCATCTCCTCCTCCAGTCAAGCATTAACATTGTGTTCCTATAAATATTTAGACCATATTTGTGTATCTTAGCTTCCTTGCCAACATGGGAAATTTTCTTCTTCACGCCTTCTTTGTGTTTCTCATATAACTCTAGTCATTCATAACCATGCTTTGATCAACAAACAACAACATTGATCACAACTATAATACTGATGGTTAGGATCATGAAATTGAGAGAAGTGGTGGTGTCTAAAGACATTGTTTCTTGTGATCCAAATGGCCACAAGGATAAATTGACATGGATTCTTTCTACCTTTAAATAGGTTATATTCCACATGAATACTATGGTTCCATACCATGTGTTCTCACAAACCTAGAGATGAAAACCACCAGTAACTGGACCGAGTCAATTTTAACTAAACTACCCTAACACAAAGTTAATAAAGTGTTTGATATTGTTAGATTGATCAACAAAGGAATATTTAGAGATCATATTGTATTGGGTTTCAACTATATATTCTTTAAAAATATCTTCCTATTTGGCCAATGTAGGTTATTCCATAAGAACTTGGAATTTGATAAACCCTAAGGAAGGCATTGGATGAGAGTGGTCCTTAACACATGAATAATTGTTAAAGGGTGGTGTCAGGTTTAACGATAGTCTTAATGTTCTTTTTTGTAAGTTATTTTGAGATGCAAACAATGATCACTTGGGTGTAAAGGTGACTATGGCTATGGGATTAGACAAGGGTTTGAAGGTTTTGGGGTTGATAGACGAATGTAAGGCTCTTTTTATTTGAAAGATTTTGTAGCCATCAGATAAGAAGGCTTTAGTTAAATGAGCATCTCCTTTTTCAAAAATTTGGCATACATAATTTTGAATGGCCCTAATGGCTAAAGTGTTAAGGACGATAGATTGTTGTATTGGATGATAACGAGAGTCAAGATGAAAGTATCTATCTGTATAAATATTTTTTGAAATATCATATGTTTCACACGTACTAAACATTTATTTAGAAATAAAAACACATTATATGAATTTGAATTTTGAAATACTACATTCTCAATCTTATATTATTAATATCTAATTTTTTTTAATATTTAAATAAAAATTAATATCAAATGATTTTTCCCATAATTATATTTATGTTAAGTAATATTTGAATTATTTATTTTTAATTATTACAATATTTTCAAAATTATAAATATTAATATTAATAATTTGAAAAATATTAATATTATACTAAAACTTATGTATAGTAATATTTTTTTAATAAATGTAATTTTTTTTTAAAAAAAATAATTGTAAAGCATTTTCATGATTAAAATTTATATTTCATTAATGTGATAAAAAAATTACTAGTATTTTCAAAATTAAAAAATTAGTTTTATATTACAAAATAAATAAAAATCATCATATTATTAAAATCCAAAATATTTCCTTTTAAAAACTATGAAAAAAAATAAAGAAATGAAAAAATGAAAAAGAGAGATGGGAAAGTTAAGAATAATAAAAAACAAAGAAATTAGAAATATTCGTATTATTTTGTATTAGGTATAAAAGAAAATAAATCAATAGAAATTTTCATTAATAAAAAGGAAACCTGTCATACGCATTTTAATTGACTTAAATGGGGTTAAGAAATGGGGATCTTTGGATAAAGAGATCATTACTTTATGTGAAAATTATATGGGTTATTTGTATTGGTTTGATTTTAAGTGAGGTTAGAGAATGAGAAATTTTATTAGTAAAGAGAACATCATTATGTTGTGAAATTTCAATGTATTTTCTAATTTTATGGGTTATTTGTATTCATTTTGTTGAATTAGGGTTTGGACATTGTCATATTCCCAGACTATTGTAAATATTTTATTTACCACAAATAAGAAAAAAAAGAATATTACCTGTTGTATATATATATCTATATCTATATATATATATATATATATTCAGTAAATGGAGATGAAAAGATGATTTCCTAGTAATAGGGATATCATGTAACTTCTAAGGAGAGAATTTAATACATATATATAATAAAAAAAAATAGTTGCAAAGCCCTAACCGCCCTTTTCCCCAACCGTGGAATGGTTTCCAGGAAAAGGAGGGGGAAGAGGGAAGAAAGACTGTGCTGTAGAGGACAGGCAGTAGGAAAAGGGGAGAGGGCTTACCACGTCTAGTGAGGATCATATGGTAAGGGTATAGAGCGCGTGCAACTAGCAAAGCCTGTAGTCTTTGAGCAAGTTAGGGGGGAGATTGGTCTCGAAAGACAGTCTCATGGTTGGTTGGATGACTAGCTGCAAAGATGAGAGGTGACCTTATCTCGGAACAAAAAAAGATAGTGCATTTACAGGAGGTGACACAAGTATGTGGCCCTGAATTGAAACAAAGAAAAGAAAATGTTTAATTTCTGTAGGTTGCAGTTCTTTAGAGAAGTATGAAAGAGTACAAAAAAAGAAAGAAAAAAAATAGGGAGGCCAGGTAGTTCTCTATATAAATTATTATCCAGATTGTAGTGGCAGTAAGTTGTCAAGAAGGGGGTCAAACTCAGAACTTTATAGTTAACCGTCTCTGTTTAGATAATTTTCTTTCCTAAAACATGTTGGTAATTTGGGCATTAACAGTATTTGGTAAGGGTTGCCAGAATGAATTTGTTGTGAGGAATCAGACCACATGTAATAACCAGTTTCAAGCGATAGAGAATGAAAGAAAGTGAAACCCTTAGGAAGACAATGAAAATTAGGCCAGCCGCTCAAGGGAACAAATGTGAAAAACACTATGCAATGCATAGACAGACTCGAATATAGGAAAGTGTACAGAATCGAATAAAGACCAGTATTATTCTCTAGTGTCTTGCAACCTTCGGACTGAGCCTATTCTTTTTAATATATATATATATATATATATATATATATATATATATATATATATATATATATAATATATATATATATATATATATATATATATATATAAGTAGAAAGCCATCGGTTGCCTTGCCGCGAGCTGTATCAACCATGAAAAAAACCAATCTAAGCAAAGACTATTACAGGTTGTGATTTAAGGTGTTGTAAGAATGTTTTTCCCTGTAGAAGGTAGGGTCAGAAAACAGTGTGGCGCGACAGGGGACCCGCACCATGAGCAATATCTAAACGGTGGAAAAACCCAAAAGAATATTTGGGTATTGAGCATGATGGAGCAAATAGGTTGGGTAGGGTTACTATCCTTCTGCATTTAACTCTTCCACATCATACAAAGTTAAGAACTTAGTAGCAAATAGGAACTAATGAGAATGAAGCTAAAAACTGTGATTGAGGTGCAGGGTTCGGGCCCTCTCAACACAGAAAGATGCATGCATATGGAACAAGACCAACCACAAATCAAATATATAGAACACTATATAAACTGTACATGTATTTGCATCTTAAAAAAAGAGCGTGACATAAGAAAATGTTGTGCGAGACCATGGATTATAAAAAAAATATATATATATCTCCTATACAGAAAAGCCATGGTGCGGTAATCCTTTTAACAAGCATAAACAAGGAGACTACCCTATCCATAAAAGCAATAGATCTTCACAATAATTACAGTCCAGTAGGCAAGAGGATTAACATTCCGTGAGAAAAATGAACATAGGTGTGCGTTAAAGTTTATATACAATAACAATGGTCCGAGGAGAGAAACTGTAGTCGGACGCCCAAAATCTAGTATCTGAATTACATAAGTCATTTCAATGGAAACTACAGCCTGGAGGGGTCGAAAATACCCTCCACTCCCTTGTTCATCAAAATATGAAAGTGATGAGAAGGGTTACCCTTCTTTAAACATAAGAGAACCTCTGAAGCAAACAGACTAGGCCACGACCGATAGGTTTCCCCATACCTGGAACTCTGGACAGGATGAAGGTGGGGTTTCCCTTAGTTGTGTCTAGGCCACCGTGTGAGGGACAGGCCCCCAGCCTGTAAGAGAGCAACCCACACAACACAAGTTAGACAACGGTGGAAGTAATGCAAGCTACAATAAAAATTCAAAGAAATTATCCTCGTTCTTTTCCAAAGAAACTTGCCCACTAAAGGAAAACTCCGGCCAACGAATGAACATCACTCATTTCTATGTTGTAGAATGCCTCCATTGCCGAACCAACCTGCAGATGCATGATACATGTGCAAAAACAAGAGTTCTTCAGTAAAACAAAGGAGCGTATAGCCAAAAGGATGCAGAAGGAACATGACTCTATTCGTTTGATTACTTGAAGGGTTTTGTGAAGAATCCGTCGGCATTCGAGCAGGGTCTGCAAGTTGGGCTCTCTGGGACTAAATGCATGGGCTGAGCCAGAGTAGGCCCACAGAGAGAATTGCCTAACCAAATGAGCCTGTCACCCAAAGCAGCCGATAGATTAGGTTGGTAGCCTGCGAAAGTCTACCACCGTTGGATAGCAAGGGGCGTTCTCCACCATAGATGAGGTGAGGAACAACATGCAAGATGAGAGATTGGACAGCCTGCCAGCCTCATACAACACAAAGTAGGGTAGGAATTAATACACACAGTAGCGGATAAGGAATGCCATGTAATGGCGAGAGGAAAATGAAAAGTTACCTCCTGACTGAATGCCGCGTGGATAACATGCGTGAATCCATACAGAGATTTCAATAAAATCTAAACAGTATATCAGCACATAAATCAAACGATTTCGTATGTTAAGTGGTATGCATCTAGTGACATGAGGTAACTAACCATAGGTGAATGGTAAATATAATCCAAAAGGTAACCACGGGTACGTTTAAACCTTATATATAAAGAAAAAAACTAGTACTTAGAAATGGAGGTATGACAAGTGGTATCAGAGCCAAGTTACAAAAACTATGGCCTCTAGGAACTGAAAACTGTCAACAGATTGTGTATATACAACTTATTTCATCTCTATTGTGTAATTAAAGAAATAGATAATGTGATAACTCTTCCACTGTTACTTGTCATGTGGTAAGCACAGGAAAACAGAGGACTGACAATATGAGGAGAACAGACAGTGTGTCACAAAGGTTTGTGGCGGGTAAGGGACCTGCAACGAGTCTTGGAAATAGCCCCGAATTATGGGTACAGCTGGGAGAGGAGGCGTGCAATACCAATCTACCAATTTTGGAGACAATTCAAGAGCTGAAAAATGAAATAGACCGATTACGAGAAGATAATGCAAGGTTAACTATGGAACAAGAGAGGATCATAAAAAGCCTATCTGACAAATAGAATCAGTAGCCACCGAATCCCACTGCTGAGCAACAAAGAATGTCGGGAGAACAAAATCACCACACGGAACCTGAAGAGTCAGAAGGAAGGGAGGAGGAATGCTCAGATAATGCTTCTGAATAGCAGACATCCAAAAGGCAACAGATAGAGTTGCAAGGGGAGTTCCGTAAAATCGAGCCACCACACTTTGATGGAGAACAGGAGGAAGCAGTTGAGGCTTGGTTGATTAATATGAACAAATACTTCCAGCTATATGAATACAATCACAACCTCAAGGCACGGTTGGACATTTTCCAATTACAGGGAAAGGCCACGTTGTGGTGGGAAGAGGTTAAGATGGTAAGAGGAGTAAGCGAACAGAATATCACTTCGGAGAAATTTCAAAGATACTTTAAGGAAAGGTACTTGACTGAGCGCTTCTATGACGAGAAGGCAAGGGAATTTCATGACCTGTGTTTGGGGGAGCAAATATGGACGAATTTATCACTCGTTTGACTTCCTTACTTCGTTATGTGCCCTATATACGAGAAGAAAAAGCTAAAGTACAGAGGTTTGTCAGTAGTTTACCCTTGAGTATGAGGGAAATAATTGAATTTGACAACCTAAACACAATGAACGAGGATATATGCAAAGCCTGAATTTGCTACCAGTAGAGCAAGCATAAGGGAGAGATTCTGGGTAAGAGATGGTTCGATAAGAAGAGCAACAAGCTGGCTGGAAGTACTAAAGGTAATCGCGGTGGAGGTAACAAAGGATTCGCCAAAGGGAAAATCAGCAGAAACTCACAAAAGAATTCGCGCCGATTAAAGCCCCCCAATCAGTTCAGAACCAATGATCAACCTGGGAAAATAGACAACGAAGGGACAACAAGGCAGTGCAAGGTTGGGGCTGTGGTGGATCCCATTACATGAAAAATTGTCCCGAGGGAAAAGGAGCCGAACAGGTTTCCCAGGTCTACGAAGCCTCTACAGTTGGTGATGTAGGACGAAGTTTGCCAAAGATTAATGCTGCTTTGGAAGATCGTTAGGCAGAGTACCAGTCGACCATGGTGGAATTTGAAGGTAAACTCTTAGAATTTGCTGTAACTGTTTTAATTGACCCTCGTGCAACATTAAGTTATATTAGTCCTAGAATTTTGGAGCATTGTAAGTTGCAACCTGTTAAGTTTAAAGACCCTTGGCTAGTTCAATTGGCAATAGGGGCAAAAAGATGGGTAATGGCTAAGGTAAAAAATTGCCCTTTAAAAATAGCAGGACAGTCAATTACAGCAGATTTAAATGTGCTTCCCCTTGGCTCATACAATATATTAATTGGTATGGACTGGTTGGAAAAAAACTGGTCCATAATTAATTTTAAAACCAAGACTATCAATTATAAGGACGAGCTTGGAATAAACCAAGAGATGAAGGGGATTAAGAGGCTAGTGCAGATTCGGCCCATAACTGCCACACAGTTAGTGAAATGCATTAGAAAAGAATGTCAGATTTATGCCACCCAAGTGGGGTATGCTAATTCAAAAGATAAAACAGACACATTGGAGAATATTCCTGTGATACAAGAATTTGCCGATGTGTTCCCGGACTGCCACCCAAAAGCGACATATATTTTACCATCAAATTGGTGTCAGGAGCAGCTCCTGTCTCTTGAGCACCCTACGAAATGAGCGTACTAGAATTGACGGAGCTAAAGATGCAATTACAGGAGCTGTTGGACAAAAAGTACATTCGCTCCAGTGTGTCCCCTTAGGGAGCCCCGGTATTGTTCATTAAGAAAAAGGACAGGACCCTCTGCATGTGTATGGACTACCGTCAATTAAACAAATTGACAATTAAAAACAAGTACCCCTACCCCGCATTGATGAACTGTTTGACCAGGTGAGAGGAGCAACAATTCTCTCAAAGATTGATTTGTGATTAGGGTATCACCAAATCCGGATTAAAGAGGAAGACATAGCTAAGACAACTTTTAGAACTCGGTATGGCCACTATGAGTTTGTGGTGTTACCCTTCGGGTTGACCAATGCCCCCGCCACCTTTATGTGTCTGATGAACAATGTGTTTCATTGGTATTTGGATAAATTTGTGTTGATCTTAATTGACGATATATTGATTTACTCTCGGACTATGGAGGAGCATCAGGAGCACCTCAAGTTAGTATTGCAAACTCTCTGAGAACACCAATTATACGCTAAGTTCAATAAATGTGAATTATTTAAAGAGAAGATACAATATTTAGGGCATATCATCACTAAAGATGGGATCGCAGTGGATCTTGAAAAGATAAGGACCGTTATGGAATGGCCAGTACCCAAAGATGTGGTGGACATCTGATCTTTCATGGGATTGGCAGGCTATTACAGATGGTTTGTAGAGGGATTTTCAAAAGTAGCTTATCCAATCACATCTTTACAGAAAAGGGAAGAACCTTCAGGTGGACCCCTAAATGTCAAAGAAGTTTCAAACAACTCAAATACTTACTCACCACGGCACCCATTCTAAGTATAGCCGATCCTAGTAAAGTTTATGTGGTGTGCATTGACGCAAGTAAGGAAGGGGTAGGAGGTGTGCTAATGCAGGAAGGAAAAGTGATGGCATACGAATCAAGGAAGTTAAAAGAGCATGAGAAAAAATATTCTGCTTACGATCTAGAGTTGGCAACTGTGATTCACGCCCTGAAAATGTGGCGACATTACCTTATGGGAAGAAAATTTCTGTTATTCACCGACCACCACAGTCTGACCAATTAATTTAGCCAGCCCACTCTAAATAGGCAAGCATGGTGGGTGGATTTCCTAAGTGGTTTTTATTTTTCAAGCATTTAAAAGGGAAGGAGAATCGGGTGGCGGACGCTTTGAGTCGGAAATTGCAATGCCTATATGAGATTTCTTGCAGTGAAGGGAAAAGCCCCTTTGGGGAAATGATTAAAAAGGCAGCCGAACAGGATGCTATTTATCAACAAATAAAACAACAAGTGCAACAACCAACCAGCAAAGAAAAACAACTAGATTATGCTTTGGATGCTGCTGGAATGTTGTATTATAAAGGAAGGCTATACGTGCCCAATCAGAACAATATTAAAAATCTGATATTGGATGAGTATCATAAGAGTCATTACGCTGGACACCCAAGATATCAAAAGATGATCACTGTACTTCGAAAAGAATATTATTGGCTAGGTATGAAGAAAGATGTGGCTGGTTACTTGGCACGATGTCTAGAATGTCAGCAAATTAAGGCAGAACACCAACATCCTGTGGGTTTATTACAACCACTACCCATCCCGGAATGGAAGTGGGAAACCATCTCTATGGACTTTGTAATAGGTTTTCCTAAGTCAATGAAAAATAATGACTCCATCATGGTGGTGGTGGACAAGCTACGTAAGTCAGCACATTTTATACTGGTGCAATCTACCTACAGAGCTGTGTAGATCACCCATGTATTCATGCAAAATATATTTAAGTTGCATGGGTTACCAAAGACAATAATCCTAGATCGTGATGTAAAATTTACATCGGTCTTTTGGAAAACATTGTTTGAAGAATTTAGAACTCAGCTGAACTTTAGCACAGCTTATCACCCTCAAACTGATGGGCAAACTGAATGGGTGAACCAAGTGGTGGAAGATATGTTAAGAGCATATGTGATGCAACAACCAACCGAGTGGGAGGACTATCTACACTTGGTTGAGTTTGCATACAATAATGGCTACCACACATCATTGCTAATGAGCCCTTTTGAAGTATTGTATGGGCGGAAGTACCACACCCCCTCGAGATGGAGTGGGCTGGAAGACAGATTGATGTTGGGTCCTGAAATGCTTAAGGAGATGGAGGAACTAGTTAAAAGGGTGCGTTCTAATCTGAAGGTAGCTCAGGATAGGCAAAAGAACTTCGTTGAATAGAAAAGGAGGTTTAAGGAGTATCAAGTCGGTGATCATGTGTATGTGAGAATTTGAGCAAAAGAGAGCACATTACAGTGGAGCGGGTGTGCTAAGTTGGCACCTCGATACTGTGGACCATTCCAGATCTTAGCAAGAATTGGGCCGGTAGCTTACCAGCTCACTCTGCCTAGTCACATACGAGTCCACAATGTCTTTCATGTCTCTGTGTTAAAAAAATATGTTTATGATCCTAAACATGTGATTAATTGGCAGGATATTCAGGTGAGAATTATCTCCGATAGATCAATCTAAATGTTTTCTCTTAAAAGAAAACTGACTTAGGATGTTTCATGTTGCAGGTAGAACCAGAAGGAGAAATCCAGGTCGAACCATTGAGCATCCTTGACCGGAGAGAAGTCACGCTGCGGAAGCGGGATATTACCCAAGTTAAAGTGCAGTGGCAGCACTTTGGGCCTGATGAGGCCACTTGGGAGGATGAAGAACTCATGAAATAGGCTTACCTAGGGTTGTTTATAACCGAAGGACATCGGGACAATGTCTAATTTCAGGAGGGGGAGATGTCATATCCCCAGACTATTGTAAATATTTTATTTACCACAGTTAAGAAAAAAAAAAAGAATATTACCTGTTGTATAAATTTATATATTTTTTTTTCAGTAAATGGAGATGAAAAGATGATTTCCTAGTAATAGGGATATCATGTAACTTCTGAGGAGAGAAGTTAATACATATAAAAAAAAAAACAGTTGCAAAACCCTAACCGCCCTTTCCCCCAACCGTGGAATGGTTTCCAGGAAAAGGAGGGGGAAGAGGGAAGAAAGACTGTGCTGTAGATGACAGGTAGTAGGAAAAGGGGAGAGGGCTTACCACGTCTGGTGAGGATCAGATGGTAAGGGCACGAAGCGCGTTCAACTAGCAAAGACTGTAGTGTTTGAGCGAGCTAGGGGGAGACTGGTCTCGAAAGACAGTCTCATGGTCGGGTGGATGAGTAGTTGGAGAGAGCAGAGGTGACCTTATCTCGAAAAAAACAAAAAAATAAAAAATAAAAGAGAAAAAAAAATAAAAAAGAAAAAAAAAAGACATTTACAAGAGGCGACACAGGTATGTGGCCCTAAATTGAAACAAAGAGAAAAAATGTTTAATTTATGTAGGTTGCAGTTCTTTAGAGAAGTATGAAAGAGTACAAAAAAGGAAAGAAAAGGAAAATAGGGAGGCCAGGTAGCTCTCTATATAAATAATTATCTGGGTAGTAGTGGGAGTAAGTTGTCCAGAAGGGGGTCAAACTCAGAATTTTACAGTTAACCGTCTTTGTTTAGATAATTTTCTTTCCTTAGATTTGAAACTAAAACATGTTGTTAATTTGGGCATTAACAATATTTGGTAAGGGTTGCCAGAATGAATTTGTTGTGAGGAATCAGACCACATGTAATAACCAGTTTCAAGCGAGAGAGAATTAAAGAAAGTGAAACCCTTAGGAAGACAATGAAAATTAGGCCAGCTGCTCAAGGGAACATTAATAAACAAAATGTGAAAAACACTGTGTAATGCATAGACAGACCCGAATATAGGAAAGTGTACAGAATCGAATAAAGACCTGTATTATTCTCTAGTGGCTTGCAACCTTTGGATTGAGCCTATTCT
>APFE030868961.1:0-11358 GCA_000404065.3 Pinus taeda | reverse complement strand
AAGACACTTGGACGGTTCCTAAAGCTACCAGTAGAGAGAGTATCAATGAAAAAAAGCAAGGTGCAGCGGGTAGTCTTCGTCTGGGCTGAAGCTCACAGTTACTCACCTCAGAGGACTATATAAACCTGTTAGTTGAATCAGAAAAAAATAAATTTGAAACGCAAGAATTAAAACAAAAAAAGAAGGATATAGTGAAGGAGAAGAAGGCAGCAAGGATTGTTGCAGCACAACATCGAGCAAAAGAAAGGATTGAAAGAGATAAAGCAAGGCAAGTTAAGGACCAACAAAAGAAAATGGCAAGACAGGAAAAGGAAAAACGAAAGGCACAATAAATGCTTGAAAAAGAACAAGGGATGATCAACGATACAAGAATCGCTGATGAAACCAGGATTATTTCAAACTCATTGGACTCCATTGCAGATAATACACCATTATTCCAAGATCTCATAAACATTCAAGTGCCCCACTATCAAACTGAGGGTTTACCCACTTGCCTTGTTCCTACCAAAGCTGGTGTCAATTCTTTGTATGCTCATTACACACCTCCACTTAATGCAGGGGCCAGTAGTGCAAATGTGAGGTATGGGTACTCAGTACCTCCATGGTTGGAAGCTGCAAATTGGAATCAATCATATGGCATCAATCAACCATTTCCTAATCAGCCCTTGACTGGTAGGCCAACCTACCTGGCTCAAGAAGGTAACTCGGGGAGTTTTGGCACTCAAGATTCTCAAGGCCATAAAGAATAGGGGTGTCATATGTTTTTGGTTCTAACCACATTATGATGTGGATTTTGGATGGATTGTATCTTTTTCTTGGCACAGAAACATTTTGGCTTACAACACTAGATTGTATTTTTTTCATGTCACAGAAACATTTTGGCTTACAACACTAGATTGTATCTTTTCATGTCACAGAAATATTTTGGCTTACAACACTAGATTGTATCTTTTTCTTTTCCCAAGAAACATTTTGGCTAACAACCTAGTAGTGATTTCTTGTGGCAACCTAACTGTGTGTTGATAAGAAATTTTCAATGGAATATGTCTTTCTGTAAAATATTAATTATGATAAAACTATTTCTATAAAGCCACGCGTAAAAGCACATGGAGCCAGTACGACACCTATCCACCGTGGAGCTCATGTGTTGGCTACCGTATGCCACCTTAAATGCGTCTGTTCGCGCCAGTTATCAGGTTCGTTTGGGCTCATTCCTGTGATGTTTGGGAATTCAATAATAACATTTCAAGTTGCATATGAAAAAGGCTAAATACAGAAATCAATGAGGAGGCAATCTACGAAATTCAATTAGATTTGATATGTTAATCATAATAAATCATTTTAGTTCCAAGATGCATGAGTTTACAAAATCAGAAGTTCAAAAAAAAAGTAAAATATCGCATGGAAATAATAGCGGATTAGCTCGATCATATTATATTGCAAGTCTTCGAAGTTTTTAAAATAGGGTCGAACACAGCTCTCATCATCTAAGAATGAAAAAAGCAACCAGAAAAACTCAAAAGCATCATGAGATTAAAAAAGGTCAACTGTAACCTATCAATCATTGAGAATGACCACAACATGACAATGAGGTACCCTGCATGTGTGACCAAATTTGCAAAACAAATATTTCAGTTTTCCCAAGTCAATGATATTGGACTCGACCTTGACTGAATGCCACATCTGAGTTCTATAACACTGCCCAAAGGCGCTAAAGACTTATAACAGCCTCAAAAAAGATACCAAACGACAGATAGCTGATCACTGCAGCATAGAGAAATTCACTGACCCAGAGCAAAACCAGACTTTCCAATTGGTGTTAATTCAAGTCCTTTATCTGAATTCACTATAATATGTTAGTGTCCGCTACTGAAGATTGAGAAGGCCTATATATATATATATATGTTCCACACAATCCATTTTCCAAAAATTCGGTGCCAAAATATTTGGAAAATTGGAATGTATTAGTTAGCATTATCAAAAAAATATCATGCACCTAAGCTCACTGCTAGATATTGCAATACTAGAGACACAAATGGTTATCTCCCAATAGCACAAATGTATGGGAGACATGGAAGATTTTTTAAGTTTACTTGTATTGAGATGAAATATGTAGAGTAACTAGTGGATGCAAAATGTTCTTTGAAGAATTCGATAGAGCAAGTGATCCAGAAAACTTGAAAAGTGAAGAATCCTCTAGCTGGGGGAAATGCTCTTCCTAGATTTGATGAAGTTGCATACTCACAAGTTCTTAATAATACCAGTACTCGGTTGGAAGAAGCTAGTTCAGATGACAATAGTGAACCTATATGTGCTTTTACTTATCTGAGGATGGGTCAATATTTGTCCCAGGTAAGAATTGGAGTAGGTTTGTGTCTTTTGTGACGAGAATGTCTCAACAAGATGTTGTCCCAATGTCAAGTGATGAAAAGCAAAGAGGTATTAAACATCTTATCCAGGAGGCTACTTCTACTTAAATAAGCCAAAAGTATGACATCCAACTAAGTAATTATTTGTAAATATAGTTAATTAGGGCCTTTGCACTGTAGCGGTTAATTTTTTTTTAATTTAAAATTTATTAATTTTGCCTGAATTTTAAAGTTTCTCAAAGTTACTTGCCTAATTAGGAGCGTTATTTAAATCTCTTCTACTAAGGAATTCTATTATAGGATATTTTATGTACTCATGGAACTTATGCTTGTAGAATAGGTTTCCCATCCATTGAGCTACTATCAAATTTCCTTAGAAGTTAATGCTCTACTAAATTCTTAACCACTTGATGCTAAGCCTCTATATAAATGACAAGTGCAGATTGATGTTAAGCCTCTATATAAATGACATGTGCAGATTAAGCATGGAGTTGTGCTAGAACCATAAGCTTCATCTCCTCAAAGTTGAAATGATGGAGAGCATTGAATACATGTTTGATTACTACTGTAAACTTGTCATTTTTATAGAAGTTTTGTAAAATTGAACTACAAAACATTCAAGTTTTGTAAAATGGAACTGCAAAAAATTCAGTAAGGTATAATGAAAAACAATATAAATTATTTCATTGAATGTCTTTTTCTTATAAAATATGGCATATATATGTAATCTCTTGACATATATGAATTATGGGTGAATAGACTGTAGCCTTGCAAATTTCTAGATCTATTCTTTAGCATGATCAACAAATAAATTTGGACATGCCCTTCTATTTTACATAAATTTACCCATATTCCAATCCTAATGAAGTACAATGCACAAGTTCTCTCCCAAAACAAGGCAAAACAGTAAATTGGAAGTAATGCACGTGTAGAGCATTTGCGATACTATCCTGAGTTGACCAAAGGTTCCAATCCAAAATTCTACAATCATTCAAAGATGGAACAGTAAGTTACAGGATCCTTGGTGTGTATGGAACGATAGGAAAGATATTTTAAATTTTCAGGCATCAATGCCAAATGTCAACTATAGCATCAAAACTTGCACTAACCTGAGTCCTTACCAGCATGTCTCAGAGTAAAACTACTACACTAGAGAATTATTTCCCTTGCATGAAGAAAAAATAGTCAAACAATGAAGGAGAGGGATGCAATTATAAGGCAGAAAAAGGAAGGTCAAAACAAGATTAATAAGGGATGAAACAAATAGTGAGCATTGTATAAATATTCCAGCTCATTTGGAAAACTAAGCCTGCCTTCAACTCACATATTTTGGGGTAAATGATTCTTAAGCACTGTTTGGCAGTTAAAACTTAAAACACCTTTCCATTGTCAGTAGAAGCCAAGGCCTCTGTTTTGGTAGCCAGAAAGAGGGGGGTCTTAGGGGTGTTCTTAGAGAATACATTGGGTGGTCCAGTCCTCCTAGGGATGGATTTCAGCAGAATCCTCAATGCTTTTTCTTGGGCTCCATAAGTTTCATTTTTGGGGAAAATCTTAGCCTTCAGAACTGACTTTGCTATTCAGATTGCAACTAGGCTATCAGTGGTTTTAGAAAAGATAATGACCTTGAAGAAATGGGGGCTAAGGCTAATGTGATAGGTTTCCTTGCTTATGTAAGGAGAGAGAGCCATGTGAACAGCTCTTTCACCCCTTGATGCAAAACTTGATGTAAGATTACTGAAAATAAGGATGTAAAACAAGGTTGGATTCCTTAGGTACCCTAAACCCTAAACAAGGCAGAGGCTAGTCTAATTATCAACAGCTTAAACCAGCGAGGAGATAAGAATGCCTTGTTTTTTAAACTAGCATAAACCCCTGTAACTGGGGTTTAATATGCACCTTGACATTGTCAAGCTCAAGTTTGCATATGCACCTTCACTCTGCAAGTTTAATATGCACCTTGACTCTGCACATTACATTACCAACAACTCTGCAAATTCGAAATGGGTCATAAAATTTCATAAATTCGAACAACTCTGCACATTACATTACGAACAGATAACTCTGCAAATTCGAAATGGGTCATACAATTTCATACAAATTCGAACAACTCTGCACATTAAAACTCTGCACGTTACATTACGAACATATAACTCTGCAAATTTGAAATGGGTCATACAATTTCATATAAATTCGAACAACTCTGCACATTATAACTCTGCACATTACATTACGAACATATAACTCTGCAAATTCGAAATGGGTAATACAATTTCATATAAATTCAACAGATAACAAACTGTAAACAACCCATAAACCCTAAACCCTCATATACCCATAAACCCATAAACAAAAAGCCCATAAACCCTAAGAAATCCTAACAAAATGCCATAAAATACCATTACAAAGGTTACAAAATATCCAAACATAGAGGTTGTGTTGAAAAACACAGAGTGCAACTGGTAGGATTAAAATCCTACCGGTAACATGCTGCCGACCTTCCCCGGAGCTCGCCAACATGCTGCCGACCTTCCCCGGAGCTCGCCAACCTGCAACACCTGCAACAAGAACGAAAAATAAAAATTAGCCAATGAAAACAACAAAAAACCCACAAAAAACCAGAAAAACAACATTTGACCTCCAGCTTTCCACCAGAAAAACAACATTTGACCTCCAGCTTTCTAAAACAGCGACCGACTCCGAATAAGACCAGCAACAGAGAAATGCAGACCAGCAACAGAGAAATGCGGACCAAGAAAACCAGGCGGAACAGCAGAAGTAAAGCAGAAGCGCTGTGCGGACATCATACCCTGCAACACCAGCAAACAAGTCAACCAGCGCCTGCATACCAGGCGAAGAGCGCAGGTCAACAACTGTTTTCGTCCCAACAAACACCTCTACCAGCACAGCAAACGCCTCTACCAGCACAGCAAACGGCGACCAAGCGCGCAGGTTTCGGGGCGGTTCGGCGCCATCTTCGGGGGGGGCCTTCGCCCAACAACCGGCCCCGAGCAGAAACACAAAGGGATTGCAGAACATCGCAGGAATGAGCCCAAACGAACCTGATAACTGGCGCGAACAGACACATTTAAGGTGGCATACGGTAGGGCACACATGGAGCTCCACGGTGGACAGGTGTCATACCGGCTCCATGTGCTTTACGCGTGGCTTTGGGGACGTGGCGGGGAGGGCGCACATGTATTGGCGACCCTCCCCTATCTCTGCCCAATATAATTTTTATAATTGTTTTAAAAATCTTGTAATTTTATAAAGCTATTCGGCATATAATATCATTAATTTATTTTTGAAAAATTTCGAATTTACAATGTGATCTATTTTTACACGCATCTCTTTCTAATATAGAATGCCAATCTTACAAAATATTTTATAAATTCAGGAAATCGCCCCATATATGAGGTAATAAATCTCATGAAAAATTTCCAATCCAATCTTATACATCATGAACTTCTTTTCTACAAAGCTTTGTTTTTACCAAAAATGAATGCAGACATTCCACTAACATATATAGAGTACATCGCTTGGGTTGTCACTGCATATATGTATACCCAATAATTTTTCAAAAAAAAAAAAATTCATCTCTTGGGGTTTCTCCATAACAGTCACTAAGTCATTTTTACAATGATACGGAGTTCAGCCATCGATTCACCACAATGCAAGGACTTCTTTTAGTAAGACGGTGAAAGACGAAAATATAGGAGGTAACTTCAATTGAAGAAGAATTCACCATGAATTGGGGACGTTATTTCCATTTCCTTAACATTTGGATAACCCTTGTCATACAAGGATGATCCATGGAGTGGTGTTGAATGCACCACAATCCAACTTTGGTGAGTCTCCTTGCCTTCTCCTCATATGTAGTGTCCATTTCTCCTCCTCTCAATCTCATGCCCAACTCACCACTCTCAATCAACTTGAAAACACACCGAGAGAAGTATAACTGACTGGACCGACTCACGTAGACATCAATATTCTTTCTGCCCCTAGCAATATCTAACAACAACATTTTGAAACTAAAGACCTCTGATTTATCTATAACAGGACCCAAATCTCTCGCCCACACCTTTGGGGCAACACATCTTGTAATCCCTCTCGCCATCATCATCAAAATATGGTCGTCTCCATTGAAGACAATTGCTCCCAGCTTAAGATTCTCCCATTCTCTTTTTTGGAAAATGTAAACTTTTCCATGACAAAGAATGAAAACGAAAAAGTGGAGCAGAATTACTCTTCTCAATATTCAAAATAGCTAAATAGATTACATTGTAAACATCAATAATAAATTACTAAAGTAGAACTCGACACCTATGGGTTAGAACTGAAGTAAAATTGAGCTGTCTATGACACCCAACAGACAATAGAATCAAATGTGATGACACCTAACAAACAGTGAGATTAATATCTCCATATCCCCTCCTAATATCAATTGTTACATGTAGATACACTTACAATTCCTAATTATTCTCTTTGAAATTCAAATTTATTCTTTCCCAATGGCTTTGTGAAGATATCTACAAGCTGATCTTTGGAAATACAAAAATCAAGTACTATGTCCCCATCATTGACAAACTCATGGATGAAATGAAAATGTAGTCAATTTCCTTGCACTTTTTGTGGAAAAATTGATTTTTTTATAAAGGAATTGTTGAACTATTATCACAGTAAATTGGAGTTGGCTCCTTTTGAACATTTGATAGATCTTTCAATCATCTTCTCAACCACGCTGCTTGATAAGCTGCTGAATTTGTTGCTACGTATTCCGCCACTGCAAAAGATATTGAAACTATTTATTGTTTCTTGGATGCCCATGAAATCAGATTGGTTCCAATATGAAAAGCATGCTCTGAGGTGATTTTGTGATCATCGAAACTCCCTGCATAATCATTGCCTTTATAACCTAAAAGTGAACAATTTCCAAAACGTGCATAGAATAAACCATAGTCTATTATCCCCGCAATATACTTTAAGATCCTTTTTGCAACCTTCCAATGAGAAACCTTAGGTGACTGCATAAACCTGGAGACAAAACTTGTTGCAAACATAATATCAGGTCTAGTTGCAGTTAGATACAACAAACTACCAACTAGACTTTTATACAATGTGGGATCAACTAGTGGTTCTATATATTATTTGCTCAGTTTTGTGCCTTGAACAATTGGTGTATTAGTAGGTTTGCAATTGGTTATTCTGAACTTTTGGATGATATGAGTAGGATATTTTTGTTGACCAACAAAACTGTGATTAGCAGATTGATGAATTTCAATGCCTAATAAGTATTTCATGACACTTAGACTTGTTGCTTTGAAGTCTTCAAGCATCATATTGCCAGTATAAAGAAGATCATTGATCCGAATGGAAAATGGCATCCACCCATGGTATTCATCCACCCATAGTATTCATTCACCCATGGTATTGTAAGTGGTATTCACCCATTATTCATCCACCAATTGTATTTATCCACCCATGGAATTTACCCATTATATTGTAAGTGGCATCCACCCATGGTATTGTAAGTGGCATTGACCCATGGTATTCATCCTCCCATGGTATTTATCCACTCATTGAATTTACCCATGGTATTGCAAGTGATATCCACCCATGGTATTCATTCACCCATGGTATTTACCCACCCATGGAATTTACTTGCGGTATTGTGACAAAAAAAGGCTATAAGTAACAAGTCACATTTTGTAAAATGACATATTTTCCACCACAATGTAGCCTTTACAATTATTATTTGTTTTAATAAAAAAAAATTCTTTGTGGTTTTATTCACTGTGTTCTCTCATTTTCTTTCTCGCATTGCAATTTTTCAGATCTCGAGGGCCTCTTCTCCCCAAGATCCGTTTCAATTTTTTAGATCTTGAGGGCCTCCCCCCAAAATCTGGATCAATGGTATTAGAGTCAGGTTATGACTCCATGGGAATGAGGGTTTGATGCATATTCAGTTTAATTTTTTTGCAGCAATATTCAACAAATTTCATGCATGTGCTATGACCTCCACATAACACTTTCTTTAGCAAAGCGGAAGAAATTTCTTTTTCTCTTCTTTTTTGCAGAAATTTTTTGGGAAAGGAGTTTACAGACCATATCTAAAACTTTTTGTGAAAAAATGAAAAAAAATAACATGTATCGATTCCTTGCGAAAAACTACCCAAAAAAAAGGGTTGAATTGGAGTTTGTATGTGCGAGATATTGTTGATTTAAAATCAACGATTTTTTCAGAACTTTGTGATCGCAGAACAGTTGTAGCGTGAATATGAGATTCCAGTGTCTAGATAAGAATTTCCATCACGAGATGCAGAATGGTCATTATATTTCCAAAAATGGGTTATAACAAATATCTTGAGTTATATTGATCGAGTTATGTCCATTTTAAATCTGGAGCAACATTCAAAGTGGGTTCCCTTCAGAGACTTGCCATCCCACGCCACTTTGGTAGGCACCTGCTTCACATTCATTAGCTTTAGCATAGCAGCATCCGTCTTGGGTTCTATGGAGACATTCTTTCCCACCCTAGGCTATGTAGGCACCTGCTACTTCATCAACAATCAACATCACGGTTATGGGTCAACCGCACAAAATCCTTGTCATTGAAGTCCATTTGCTAGACCGCACATTGTTAGTATCACAGTTGGTCATAAGCATTACAAGGTATCTCTATCATCGGATCTTCCTTTGTGATGGTTATGTGTCATCCACTAATCCACACTTCATCGAAGTCCATTTTCTAGGTTGTACATTGTCAATATCACAGTTGGTCACACGCATTACAAAGTACTCTATCCTTGGATATTCTTCACGGTTATGGGTTAACCATACAAAACCCTTCTCTTTAGTGGCTCTTCATATTCAACATAGGTTTCTCAGGAGGGAAATTCATGCAATGGGGACCATTGCTTCTTAAGGAGGGAGGAATGATCCGAATGGAAAATGGCATCCACCCATGTTATTCATCCACCCATAGTCTTCATTCACCTATGGAATTTACCCTTGGTATTGTAAGTGGTATCCACCCATGGAATTTACTCATGATATTGTAAGTGGCATCAACCCATGGTATTTTCCCATGGTATTGTAAGTGGCATCGACCATTGGTATTCATCCTCCCATGGTATTTATCCACTCGTGGAATTTACCC
This sequence comes from Pinus taeda, assembly GCA_000404065.3. Classification (NCBI taxonomy): domain Eukaryota; kingdom Viridiplantae; phylum Streptophyta; class Pinopsida; order Pinales; family Pinaceae; genus Pinus; species Pinus taeda. Next base: position 1,833 of record APFE030868961.1, on the reverse strand, counting down.
ATGGTATTGTAAGTGACATCCACCCATGGTATTCATTCGCCCATGGTATTTAAACATAGTTACCAATCAAATGGAAACTATTATCAAAAAACATGAAAAAACACCTTAAAATCGAAAAGTGTTGATGTCGGAATAATTTTTTTTTTTTACCTGCAAAGTACATTTTCATTATTTTTTAAAAATAAGAGTAAAAAACAATAAAAGTCATTTTGTTTGGTGCAAAAAACATTTTGAAATCGAAAAGTGTTAATACCGAAATAACGTTTTTTTAGGGTACATTGTCCACACTTTTTAGTAATGATGTTAAAAACAAAATATCGTAACTCTGAAAAACTTTAAATTTTCAATTATTTTCAAGGATGACATTAACGATAAAATATCACATCTTTGAAAACCCTTAAAATTCCAATGATTTTTAGGCATGACATTAAATTTAAAATATCACTTCTTTGAAAAACTTTAAAATTCCAGCGATTTTCAAGCATGGTGTTAAGAAAAAATATTTTTATTTGTTTTCAGCCATAACATTAAAGATAAAATATCACGACTTAGAAAAACATTAAAAAACTTAACAATTTTTCAACCATGGAATTCAAACCAAAGATTATGACTACAAAACAATCTTAAATTTTCAAAATATTTAAGCATGACATTATGGAAAAAAAATTATGACTAAAAAAACTTTAAAAATGAACCCTTGAATGAAAGAGTTATTATGGCAAGAGTATTTTTTTTAAAATGCTAAATGTATAGAGATTTTGATATCTTAGCCGAACACAACTTGATACATTGTGAAGAAAATTAAGAATCAACTATCAAATTGACACCCAATGTAGGTGAGCTCAACCCATTGTAATGGAAACTTAAAGACCAACCATGAAATTAACACATTCTGGGGCAAACTCGATTCATTATAATGAAAAAATTTAAATCAACTATCAAATTGCACATAATGGGGTCAGGTTGCTAGACAAGCATCAACACATACCCTAAAATATGTGTGTGTGTGTGTGTGTGTGTGTGTGTGAGTGTGTGTATGAAAGATACATAAGAAAATAAAAATTCAAATATTGAAAAAAAAAAGTAATAAAACATTAAAAACATGACAAAAAAATCAAATATAAAAATATATAGGAATTCAAAAATTCAAATATTGAAAAAATAATATTAAAAATATAACATATAATAAACCTGACAAAAAATCAAATTAAAAAATATTAAGTGCATAATTTAAAATTAAAATTAAAACTATAAAATGTAAAAAAAATTAACCATACCATGTAAAATAAAAAATAAAAAATCGAGTAAAATAAAATAAAAACGAAGTAAAAAAAATTGCAAAACTAAAATGCAACATTAAAAAAAATTAAAAACCTAAAAAATAAAAAAAGTTCCATAGTGACCCTGAGGCCAATCTGGCGTGGGTGACAAGAGGACTATTCATGACAAAAAATAAATTAAATTTCATAAAATATATAAACAAAAAAAAGCCATAAAAATGTAAAAAAATGAAAAATTAACTTGTAAAAATGAAAAATTTAAATAAATAAAAATAAACATAAAAATAAAAAAATGTCAGGCCAGGAAATAACTCCACCAAATCAATTCGTATCTTATTCTTTCAAGTTTGTCTTTATTATATACATGAAGGAAAGACTATTCACTTCATCTCCCGATGACTGTTCATATTTCTTATTATTTATTTACATTAATTACATTCACCAAATCCTGATGATTAGGTGTCAACATTCCCCCCCTTAATCTGAAGGGATGTTGGTGAGTCCAAGCATCATTCTGAATCATTCAAGTTTTTCTCTTCCAAGTGCTTTGGTG
>APFE030868960.1:0-12108 GCA_000404065.3 Pinus taeda | reverse complement strand
TAAAAATGATATTCTACCAAAAACATTAATGTGTTTTTTTCCTCATAAACAACTTTGTTTGACACATAAAAATTTGGTTTTATTAGCATTTTTTAAAAAGTTTGAAAATTGACCCTAAAAAAAATCGTTATTCCAGTATCATCACTTTCATTTTGAAGCTCTATTTTGCACGAAAATTTCATAGTAAATTTCATAGTCACTACCATTTTTAAAATATGTTAAAAATTAACACCTAAAAAAAAACATCGTTCCAGTATACACACTTTTCATTTTTAGCACTGTTTTTGATGTTTTTTTGGTGTTTTTTGGCCAGAGTTCCCGTTTTGAGTTTATAGATCCCATTTCAAAGTTTACATTGTTGGTTAGCAAGTAAGCTTGATGGTACTTAGAGAGGCTGAAAGCTTCAGTCCATCTTAGTCCCACCCAGATATATTTCCCCGATCAATAATCTAGTCCATGACATTGTGGTTCCTAAATTGTTGAGAGACCAATGGATTGATTGCCCTAGTCAAGAATCTAGTCCATGGAATTATGGTGCCTAAACTTCTTCGTAGATGATGTGTTTTGAGATTTTCCATGTACCTATATGGTTATATGTAAATATGAATACCTCCCTAGTTAAGAGGGAGTGTTGAAGAATGTAACTAGGTTCAGTCTTCATAATTGTACTTGAAGTCAAACTGTAATATATTTTTCAAAAGAAAGCAAAAATAATTTTCTATTATTATTGAATTGACCTATTAAAGCATGGGTTTCATGCTTGGGTCAATTATCATAGGTCAAGCCTCCACTGTAGGCTTTAGGATTGTTTCTTTGGGTCAAAATAATTTTGTTGATTGGTCAAAGACCCCTCCATCAAGTATGCTTATTGTCGGCTTCAAATAGGTCATCATCAAGTTGGCTACATTTAACTGAACTCAAATCGGCCTCAACAAATATGGAGACACAACATTTCAACAAAGTCATGTTGTCTTATTACACATGGATACAACTATATATATGAATGTAAAGCCTTTGCATTACATCTATCACAGAGTTTGAATCTCAGAAAGGAAGTTTCGGTGCCATTATAGTGATAAGTTTGGATCTCAAAAAAGAAGTCTTTGTGCCATTACAGTGAGAAGTTCGGATCTAAGAGAGGAAGTTTCAATGCCAATACAATGAGAAGTTCAGATTACAGAGATAATTTCGGCATAAATTTCTGAGATAGAACGAAGATTATAGTGGAGACTAAATTCTGGTGATGTGTGACAGTGACTCATTGTTATTTCAATCTCACAGTTTCAGTGCTACTTCAGTCTCACAGTTTCGATGCTATTTCAGTCTCATAGTGATCTCAATTCGGAACCATTACCATGACTTCATTTCGATGGTATGACAGTGACCTCATTTTAGTTCTCTTACAGTGATAAGGTCTCGATGGAATTACAGTGGTGATGTCTCTGTACAAACTCAATAGCAAGTGTTCGATGCTAGCACATTAACAAGAATTCGATGCTAACACAGTGACATGGATCTTGGTATGCAAACACAGTGAAAGGAAGAACAAACAAGGATGAATTGATGGAGGTAGTCTCAAGTCTAAGGGTCTTGGTTGTCTCATCTTGAATCTAATGAAGGAAGAATTTTGATTGGGTTTTCCCCTAGAGTAGGGCTTTTCCCTGGCAGCATGCCTATATCTTGTGTTCTCTTCTATTTGTTGCTTGGAATTAGTATTTATGATAAGAAAACATAATTCGAAATATCAAATAATAATAATGAAAAACATCACAAGATAATGTCATAACAAGAGAAATCGTTTAATTTCCGCTCTTTGATTCCTCAACAAATATGACCCAAATATTCCACCTCTTGTACTCCAAAGAAACATTTGGAGGATTTTCATATAATTGTTTCTCCTCCAAAAGTTTGAGCACCCTATCAACATGTTGAACATGATCCTTCCAAGACTTGTTGTAGATTAGTATATCATCAAAAAATACTAACACAAATTTTCTAATCAAGGGTTTGAAAATGGAATTCATCAAACCTAGAAATGTGGAATGTGCATTAGTAAGGCCAAAATGCATGACCAAAAGTTCATAATGACCCTAATGAGTTCTAAATGTTGCTTTCAGAATGTCTTCAATCTTCATTCTAATTTGATGATATCGTGAACGAAAATCCATCTTGGTGAAGTAAATTGCTCCATTTAATTCATCCAAAAATTCATCAATGATAGGAATGGGAAATTTATCTTTAATAGTGAGATTGTTGAGCTCCCTATAATCTGGAAATATACACCATGATCCATCCTTCTTGTGCATGAATACTACTGGAGCAGAGAAATAAATTTGACTAGGTTGAATTATACCAGCTTCTAGCATTTCTGCAACCATACGTTCAATTTCATTCTTTTTTGGCATAAGGATATCTATAATACTTGATGTTTGGGGGAACACTTCCTGGAATCAAGTGAATCACATGATCATGATCACGAATAGGTAGGATGTCTTTGGGAGTCTCAAAAACCTTGGAATGATTGTCCAATACTTTTTGGAGACCTGGAGAAATAGAGGATTTCGATGTTTGAACCCCTAGAGAGCATAATTATGCAATTATGCCTCGTTGCTCTTTCTTCAGAAGATTTTTCATGCCATTATAGTTTTTATCTTTCCCGGTTTCCTTGCAATACCCCTTAATTCAACTTCCTTTCCTTCCAAAAAGAGATTCAAGGAAAGTTCTTGAAAATTAAAGGTTATTGTCCCCAGATATTGTAACCATTGGACTCCTAGTACAATATCAGCACCACCCATTGGAATGGAAATAATTGGACTATTCAATACATATTCCCCCATGGTTAGATTGATATTATGGCACTTTCCAGAGCGATTTATAGTTCCTCCATTTACAACCATCACTTGACACTCTGGTGTTGGACATAGAAAGCAATTCAATTCCTTGGCTATCTTACAATGAATAAAATTATGGGTACTTCTGAATCAATCAACACGATTACATTTTTCTTCTTGATATATCCTTTTATATTGAGAGTTTTAGGAGTGGTAATTCCTTCCAATGCATTACAAGATATGGTTGGGTTCATTTCTTCTTTCTATGGGTTTTGGTTCCTGGTCTATATCCTCCTCTTTTGATGTTTCTTGTTCTTTTTCTTCCTCCTCTTCACAGTCTATGTAGAATAATTTCTTCTCAACAGAATTATGACCTTTAGTGTATTTTCTATCACAACTATAAAAAATCCCTTTTTCTCTTTTTTCCTCCAATTGTTGTGGTGTCAACCTTATTGGTTGTGGAAGAATAGGAGATACAACACTTCCATCTTTATAGTTGTGATTCGTAGACTTCCATGTTTCCATAATTTTTCTTTCAACTTTTCTTGCCACCCTGAATGCCTTCTCCCATGAATCAAGTTCCCAAAGGAGAACCCCATGTTTTATTATATATTTTAAATTCCCTATGAAGACATCAATCATATGCTCCTCTGGAATATCGGTTACCCTAAAATTCAATTTTTGGAAGTCTTCAATGTGCTTTGCGATTGAACCCTTTTGTTTGAGATTTATAAATTGGCTAAACAAGGTGTTTCTCTCTTTATCTTCATAATGTGATATCATTTCCTCTATAAAAATTGACCAAGTGACAAGGGGCTTATGAGAACAAAGACATCTATACCATACAAATTGATTGGGTTCTAAATATGAAGATGCACTACGTACCTTTTATGAGGGTTTCACATCCTGTAGATCAAAATATTGCTCCACATGTAGTATCCACATTACCGAATCCTTGCCACCAAACTTCCTCATATCTATCTTTGGAATGTGGTGGTTCTTAAACCCCACATTGGATTCTCTAAAATTGTAATTCATATTCCTTTTGTCCTCATCATGATTTTCATGATTTACCTTGTCACCACTGGGAAGCCTTTCTTGCAACTATTTTGTCAAACCTTCCATGTCTCATTTCAAACCATCCATCTTAGCGTCCATGTCATCCTTGAAACCTTCCATGTCTGCTTTTCAACCATCCATGTCACCTTTTAGTTCATATTTGGTTGCTCTTTGTGAGAGCGAGATTTGTTGCACTTGGTCCCGTAATTTTGATATAGCATGCTACAATTATTCCTCTTCATGCGTCATAGTAGATAATTTTTAGGGCTTAATGGGTGTAGAATTCCTTTTCTTAGGAGGAATTTTAGAACCAAATACTAATATCTATGCTTCAATATTCCCTTGGAATCACTTCAAACTGATTTTTCAAACCAAAGTTATGCAATTTTAAAAACAATACGCACATTTGTCTTGTTGTTAGGAGCTCGAACTTGAAACGGTTTTAAATCTGTAATTTCAGATCTCCAAGTTCTGAAATTTAGTTCTGCAGTATCCCTCCGACTCTTCCTTCTAACCTGACAATTCATACCAATATTGGATTCTTCAAGAAAGAGTTATGCCCAATCTCCCACGATGACTTGATTATAGACTAGTTCAGTAGAGCGAACTTGTACGGAGTGCCACGTGTCACTGTTTCGACCTCCAGCCCTGAAAATGATACACAAAAAACTACAGTCTGTCCTATTTTAGTCACTTTTTTCAAAATTCAAATTTGATTCTCAGAGAGAAAGTTATGATTATTTTCTATAGATCACCAGTTTGAGATGGAATTCTGGAGCTTGCAAAAACCCTAACTTCCTCGGATCATATATCTGAACATATAGCGATACAAGATCTTAAATTCGTACACAAGGTTCACTAATATTTCTAATCCATGTGGTTTCAATTTCATCTTCTGAAGCTTCATAGAAAAAAATTTCTAACAAAAATCCCACGATGGCTTGTTTGAAGAAGCGAAACCCTAGAATTCAAAGCTCTGATACCAAATGTTATGCAACAGGCTCACAAATAGATATATCAACGACTTAAAAAATATTCCCTTCAAGGGGGAAACCTCTTTTAAATTACATAACTGAACAATTCTTGGATGATACAAATGACAAGACCTCCTTTGTATATATAAGAGTATAAGGGATCACAATATAATCAAAGCCTACACAACAATAATAATGTAAGGGCATAACATAACAATAGTGGGCTTCTATGGGGCACAGCAATAACAATATCGAGGCTACATGGGCACAACAATAACAATAAAGGGAATACACTAGTATTATAGAGAGCTAACAAATGTTCCATATGCTTCCACAAAGATCATGTATTTGTTGCTTCATGGTACTATTTTTCTCTCTTAAATATACGAGCTACCTCAAATTGTGTGAGCCTTATATAGCTAGAGATGTGAACCACAGAGAGCCACAGATGTGAACCACTGAGAGCCAAATATGTGAGCCATATATTCAAAATATGTGAACCTTTTCTCTACCTTAGAAGACCTAAACTCTTTTCCACAAACCATCAAAGATACCTCAAAATATGTCAGCTACATCTTGGATATATCAAAGAGTGAATAGGCCCTTTATATAGTTTTTCCCTTGGTCGAATGGACATTTCCCTTACTGGAGCAAACTTAGCATATCAGGAAGTCGACTAGATTTCATGGAGCCAACTAGAAAAATTGAGAAGGGTGACTTGACTAGGAGGAAACCAACCTTACATTTTGGAGCCAAAACTTTAACTGAACAAATTCAAATTTCTTCTTTTCAAATTAACAATGGGAATTCGACTCAAAATAATTTTTCTTTTGACCCTTAGAATTAAAATATGATTTAAAAATTCATAATGACTCAAACATACATTATGAAGACTGACCATAGTTACAAAAATCATCATTCCCTCTTAACTAGTGAGGTATTCATAATGACTATCCAGAGGTTCTCATATTGACAAAATTTATCTATTGAAAGGTTATAATGAATCATCATCAGCCTTGTCAGCATCTTTGACATCATCAATATCATCTTGACATCAACCACTAGTTGGAAACTTCGTCATCATCAAGTAGTAGGGATTTCTGACATCAGCATCATCATCACCATCAGCATCTGCTAGTGGCCATATCCAGGGTGGTACCAATCCCATGGAAATGTCATCAACGTATCAGGACTCACTCCTATAGAGTGATTGGTTCTCAAATCCCATGGCCTCTTCCTAGGCCAAAATGCCGAGACCCTCAACTAGCAAGTACTCACTCACCCATCCTGGTGAGCACGTTGGGCCAAGACCTAACTCAACCCCTCCCAGTTAGTGATCGGGTCTATATATTGAAAGGACCTCACTCCACCCTACCCAGTGTGTGATCGGGGTCCAAGACCTCACTCCACCCTATCTAGTGTGTGATCATGGTCCAAATGTTGAAGGACCTCACTTCACCATTCTCGGTGTGTGATCAGGGTTTAGGACTTCACTCTACCATTCCTGGTGTGTGATCAAGGTCATCCTTCGAGAGCCACTCAGTTAGCCATGCTTTTTGATCACTTTGGACCTCTCAAGCCCATTCTCCCTACCGAGAGAATGTCCATCCATGTTGCAGATATATCAACACCCCCTCTCAACAAGAGGGGTAATCTCCATGAGCCTCGTCTTGTCTCTAAAGTACACCAACTTATCCCTGGGAAATGACTTCTTCAGAACATTAGCTTCCTACACATCTGTGGAGATGTACTCAAGCCTTATTTCTTTCCTCTGCACCATGTCACAGATGTAGTGGTACTTAATCTTAAGGAGTCCTGACTCATGATCATGTTGTCACCTGCACCTAATTAATCAGTCATGCAAGCTACGATCATACTAATTTCCTTTCAAGTTACAACATATTTGGCCTCTAAGTGCAACAAATTTATGCTTCCTATTCATCCATGATATTTTAGCCCAATCATAAGTGATATACAAACTTCTTTTGTTTTCACAACTCCTTGCCAAGTTGAATTGCAGTTGTGTTTCTCTGACTATGCCATGACCAATTGTACCATGTTGGTACTTCAACACATGTTGAGCTATGTTTCTTGGCTCAATTGATCTGCTTGCTTTTCTTAATCCATTATCTTGGATGGGTATTATTTCTGAAGCAGATCCTTCCATAGAAACCTTGATTTTCTCCCTTTTGTCATAGGTACTATCAACTACTTAGTCAAGATCCTTCATCTAAGATCAACTCTCTCTTAAGCTAAGCAAGGGTTTGCAAAGAGACATCTTCCTCTAGAGAAAATCTTCTGATCAATGTGACTCTCTTTGACATATGAGATTTTCTGCATTTTTCTATAAGTCATGTAAGATCAATCAACACCCTGAGTGCATCAACTCAGAGGATCATGCACAAAGCCTCCTTTTTCCTTACAAGTATAGGACTTCTTCATGTACCTCACCATATTGAGGTAGTTCTTATGTACATTTTTTCTTTCATCAAAGATGACAATCTTTGCATCCATCATATTAGAAATCATAAATATAATAAAATTTCAACAAAAGTATACCTGACAAGACATCCCTTCATGTCCTTCTTTCCTCTTGCTAGATAATATTTCTCTTTGTAATTCTTTCCATCCAATCATATTTTTTGTTGATAGAAATCAAGGATATTGTGCTCCATTTGAGTCCAAATCTCATTTATTACAATATCTCTCATCACAGAGAGTCTCTTCATTGTAGCTTTTCTCTATTCTTCCATTTGTTGCCAAAAATCTTGGTATCATTCAATATGTAGTTGCATTCCTCATGAGGAGACCATGGAAGAATATTCACATCTAAGAAAAGAATTTAAGGACAAGAGACCTACTACTAGTAAAATTAACAACATAAGTAATAATCAAATGAGAGAGATACTTGCTAGATCCCTCTTGATCTTAAACTTTCTTGCATCCAACTTGCAAATCAATCTAATTCACATCATCATCATGGTGTTATTCCTTTCTTGCAAGAGCCAGGGTTTTTATTTTCACCGAAAGTGTTGATATAAAACCAAATCAAGGGATTTTGACCATAAATCCTTAGGGTTTTCTTATCCAAATCATTTTTTCTTTCTAGGGTTTCCTAACCCTAGATATGAAAAATTTAGAGTATCAAAACTTTCCATCTTTCAAACCCTAATTTTTCTTGCAAGACAACATACTTTTATATCCATAAGATCCCAATCCTTTAGAAAATAAACATATCTGACTAAAAATCATGTCTAGATCAAGAATCCTCGAATACTGCTTTAGCAACCATATGTTTTGGACTCCTCAACCCAAGTAGACTTATATTTTGTCACATTTAATGTACGACTTTCACTAAGGCATGCTTTCTGATGGGCCTCCAAATTAGACATAAATTAAGGCCCATTTGACCATCCTTCAACACATTAAACATCTCTTTTTGCATTAAAGACATATTTTTAACTTTAATACGTTCATTATGAAGATTTGGAGGAGGAGATAATCTAGGGAATTGCTCCCTATTACAGGAGGATCGAAATTGGATAATAAATGAACAAAATATCATGAAATTATTGACAAATTCTGGTACTCCACTTATTGAGAATATTTAGGAATGTGTTCCCTATCATTTAATGCAAACTCCTAGTGTTAGGAACTAGATCCACTATTTGAGGAATTTTGGAAGGGAAAGTTGCCTCCTTTCAAGGATAATTCTTCCTCCTCACTTTGTACAAGTACCAATTGGAATTTTCCTCTAGGGGCATATATTTCTTAGTCTTCTTATGGAGAAAACTTGTTATTTAGCAGCATCACTTTCATTTCTAGTAGGGATGTACTTGGATTGATTCAAATAATGAAGTTTGGTGTCATTTTTAGCTTCAAAAGCTTGGTTTCCTTCATATGAATTTTATTATCCTTGGGCTTGGCCATCCCAGGAGCCTCAAATCCCTCTTGTACAATTTCTTTATTTTCTTTGAATGCTTTTTCACTCACATCTCTTATTTCTACATTTAGTGTTCATGCCTCTTTTGTTGTAGGTTACGTTGGTTAAATGATTGAAGTGAGTTGTTTTGCAAGTTATTTACAGAGTCACAACCATGATGCATCCTTATAACGTATTTGAAAATTCATATTCATCATTGAGCTACTTGGATTGGTTTACTAGTTCACAAATTTAGAATTTATGAAAGTCCCTTGTAAAAAAATAGTAGTAATTTTCTACTATTTTTTAGAATGTGTTAATGAGATTCATTTGAGTTGATTCCACTTGGATTGGATCATAGAAACATTCAAGTTAATAAAACAATTACCCCATAGAATTTTCATTTGATTGGGTTAAACATTTGATAGGTTAGCTAGCTCACTAATTTTTGAATTTTCAGTTTTTAAATAGTAACTTCCTGTTACTTTTTAGCACATGCTAATAGGGGTATTTTTGAGTGATTCCACTTGGAATGGAGTCCTAAGACATCCTACTTCATAACAAAATTTGTCCCGTATCATTTGAATCTAATTTTCTTGGGCATTCAACAAGTTATCTCACTCTTGTAGCAGTCTTGTCACTGTTGTAGTAGTCTTGTAGCAGACCTAGTAATTTGTTTTCAAGATTTTCCTTGCCTATATTCACTCCAAATTCATGGTAAAAGTATATTTATAGCCTATGAAGGCTCTAAGGCCACTTTGGTTGAGATTAGGTTTGTTTAGGCCACCATATACATCTTATATTGCTTCTTGAATTTTGATTTCTACAAATTAGTCTAGATTCCTTTTCCGCAATTTACTTTATGTAAAGTGTGATTTCCTTTTTGCAAGAGTACTCTAGGAATTTTCTTTCCTACAAAACAAAATATATCTCCTTTAAATGTCATTTCCTTTTTAGCAAGATAGATTAGATTTGCTTATTTGTCATTATGCTTTACATGTTCGCAAATAGAATAAATTTCATTCATGCCATTTACTTTCCAAGTAGAATAGATTTGCTTATAGCAACTTAGGATTGGCGGCTTACGTAGATATTTGTTCATTTGAAGTTGTTTCATTGCCTTAATTAACTTGCATCAAAGGGAGTCAGACTAGGCAGAGGAAGGTATCTGTTGCATATACAATGTCGACCCCTCTTAAATTTGTATGAACCCAGGGTTGATAATTTAAGTTGATAGCCTTAGGAGTTGCAACATTCTTGTTACAATACTAGGGATCATCACTTTCTTTGGGGTTGAGCACACATATAAAGTATGTATTTTCCCTCAAGATACCCTGGCATACTCAATGCAAGTTTACTTGCAAATTTTCAAAAGCAATATAGCTTCAAGGACAATGTCTTTTGTACTCACACTGGTTCCTTTTATACTGCATATCATGGAGACTGTTCTTGAGAAGTTAGTTTCATTCCTTATACAAATTATGTCAAGACGTGGCTCTTATCAAAATGGGTCTGCGATCTCATGACTATAGATCTTCAAGGATTTGATTCTTGCATACAAGCTTATCACTTCAAGAATGTCATTGTCTTAAAAAAACTTGGAGGAAATTTCATATGATGCTTTTGACATGCTTTACAACACCATCATATAGGTCTCACATATATCATTTTGTGACTACATCAACATTATCATTTTACCTTTCCATATCAATTGAGTTTTTCCATGTGCCTTCAAGGATTCTTACATCAAGATAGAGCTTCCAAAAGAATTAATACATACTTGATATGACAAACTTCAGATTTGAAAACTTGGATTTATGTCCTAAATTTCTCAAAGGGATATCAGGCAATTTCTAGCAACACAACTCATCCTTCTTTATATAGAGAAAGGATATTCTTTTAAGATGACATTGGTTCCTTCAAGATATTAAGCTCATGAGTACTGAGGTGATACTTCTTCCGGTAATTCCTTGGACTAGGACTCGAAAGAGACAGAAAAATTGATCTTCAATAAAAGGAGACTTTCACAGAGTTTTGATTTTGTGCTTGAGAGATCATCTAGCCTTGGATTTCATCCTCCTTTCTAGCCTTCATCTGAAACCTTTTGACTTCAAGAGATGACATTAAAGCAAATCTAGGTTTTATAACTTCATTTCTTTGAGGAAACTTCTTTAAGTATTCAATCCAGAGAACTATATCCATAGACCTTCTGAGATTTTTCCCTGTTTTAATTATTGTCTGAGACTATGTTCTGAAGTGAAAGATTTTTCAACCTTCCAGTTTCCAGGGTTAATTCGAGATTGAAAATATTATTATTATTAATCTTGAGCCTTTCCACATATTTCAAACTGCTATGTGAAATAGTCTTTTATCATGATTCTTTTGATATTTTCAAATAGAGACCTAAAGTAAATTCATCCTATGTACAACATATATACCTAAGGTCTGATGCTTTAGGATTTTATGCCTTCTTCATCATATTACAAACTTGAGGTCTCCTCACAATTTTCTTTCAACAAATAATCTTAAACTATGGGATAGAATTCTATCCTACTGTGCTTAGGTGTTGGACTGCTCTTCCACCAGGCTCCGATACCATGTTGATTTTTATGTGACTTTCAAATTGATAATTATTTTTTATTTTTTGAGTCTTTGATCGGAGAATCCACAGTAAGAGAATTTTTACACCAACGTTTCGAATCCCAAATGGGATCCATCATCAGGGTTAAGAGAAAGATGATAAAAGAAGAGCAAGAATGAAGAGATAAATACTCAAGAGCGAAGGAATATTGAAGGAACAGCACAGGTCGGCAAGAGAGATTAATAATAAAACCTAAAAATAAACTAAAATCTTTTCTTTTATTAATATTTTTATAATTATGCATTAATATTTTTAATAAATTAATAATAATTAATTAATATCTTATAATTTCGCAATAATACTTTAATAAATTAATAATATTTAATTAATATCTTATAATTTTGCATTAATAATTTCTATGAATTAATAACATTAAATTAAAATCTTATAAAACATAATCTTGATATAACCTAGCACCTATATTAAAATTAATGTCTCTAAAAACATAATATATATATTAATATTAATATCATAAACCTAATATCTAAATAACATTAATATTTATATAACCTAATATTTATAAAGCTTAATCTATATAACTTATTATTATATAACATAAAACCTATATTAATATTAATATCTATAAAGTTTAATATAAATAATAATATTAATAATAGTATTAATATATAATTTATATTAAGTCTTATATATATAATAGTATTAATATATAATATATATAAT
>APFE030868947.1:0-22495 GCA_000404065.3 Pinus taeda | reverse complement strand
ACCTCTAATGAACATGTGGATGAGGTTGTTCTTGCTTTCCTTTCCATATTTTTCCCAGGCAAGCATATTGCTACAATTTATAACTATGCTCAGTTCCTAGCAGACATAATTCATGAACAATTCATCAAACTACCAAATGAGAAAGTATTCAAATAATAATTTGTATTGTTTCACATGTTCTTATATTATCAGTCAAACAAGTTTCCAATCAACATTTAGAAGTTATACACCAAAGGCAATCCAAGATCAGTCATCTATTGGACACCATTGATCCAAATGTATTCCACTATATTTACTTACAAAGACTTCATTGATTCATTTGTTCATCTTGTTATAAACATGCTAACCAGTAGCTATCAACCCAGGATTAGTCAGGAGATTAAAAGGGTTTTACAGTTGGCAAAGAATAGTAAAGTGGGAGACTGGTATCTATACTAGGACCACACAGAGATAAGGATATATGGATGCCAACTAGCTCCCTACAAACTGCCCAAATACCTCCCCATGAGGATATTTGCATTAGAATACTTTAGGCAGATTATAAACTCTCATGAAGTTAATTTCCTTTCAGCCAAGAAGAAGACACCATTGGAATAGTGGAAATCACTGACACTAACACAATGGTGGGAAGGAGCAAAGGCCCAATAGCTTCAGAAGAAACACACAAGCCTTCTACATCAAACACACAACTTATTGAGAAACAACTCAACATTGAAGTCTCTTCATCCACCAGGGCTGTGGATAAAGAGAAAGATATTAAAGAGAGGTACAAGGAAATTAAGTTGAGGAATGAGACATTGAAGGCTGAGACTTATGCCCAGTACTTCAAGCAAACACTTGCCAATCAAAATAGGCTAATGTTGGCCTTTTACATTAAGACTGTGAAGATGCAAATGACATTCATGCAACCTACAATCCAGCAGCCAAGATCATCAACAGAATATAAGAAAACATACTTTGAAGTTTTGTCTAGGGATGTTCACCCTATTGACAAAATTGAGTTTCACAAACAGGCAAGTGAGATGATCTATCCCACCATGACAATCAAAGCTATGACTGTGCACAAACTTCAAAGTTCATTGGATAATATCACTACACAGTACAAGCTGGAAAAGGCCTCCTCACAGGCCAAGGACAACAAAATCAAGTCACTAGAAGAGTTGTTGGTTGAGCTTGGGTATAGTCTCAATGATATCAAGGCTGCCAAGAAATTGATAAAGAAGAAAAATGAGGCTATTGCTTCTCTCAAAAAACAATCGAAGTTGCCTCATTCAGAACATCCACAGACCAAGGAGGTCCTTGAGAGCCAAACTCAACAGGCCAGCCTTGAGATTACCACTGCCACTACCATTCCAATAGTCACTACAGTAGTACCATCCACCTTGGTAGCTTCAATGGCTCCCATAGATCCACTAGCTACAACACTTCTAGTTGCAACAACATCTACATCAACAATAGGTTCAACAACAGCAGCAGCTCAGCCAGGTGATGAGGCTAGCAAATTGATCAAAGTAATGGAGGACATGTCCATTCAAACCTTTGAGATAAATAGACTATAGGAACAGTTAAGGATTCTAGAGGATGAGAATAAAATAGCTCAAATTATGCACAAAGATGAAGTTTAGAAGTCAACTAGGATGAATGAAAGGATAAAGAACTTAGAGAAAGAACTAACATTGAAGGAGCCACTTGGCCAAGCTAAAGAATAGCTATGGGCCAATATCATTGACTTTGTTAATGATATTTGGCCATCTATACAAGTCATATTTGAAAAAAATGACTCAGTCAAAGAAGCTATAGAAGAAATACAAAGAGTTAAGGCTGAACTTGGAGACATGCCAAAAGAAGCCACCAGAATAATCCACTTCCTTAACTCTAAAAATAAATATGAATTGTAGGAGCTCGAAATAGCTAATAGGACTGGCACAATACTAGAAGTGAAAAAGGTGCTCACCAAGAGGAATTTAATGATTAACCTTGAGGACAAATGGAAAACCATGCAGCTAGCTATAGACAGGTTCATGGTAAAGTTTGATGTTTTGAGGCAGAAAGGTCTGCCAAATTCCTTGGTAATAAATGACAAATTGATGCCACATGAAGACTACAATAGAAGAATCAGAGAAGTGGCAAGGGATCGAGTAAATAATTCTTTTATGAAGGGGATGCCTACTGGAAAGGTTCTATATCAGACATTTGAGAACCTATTTTACCTCCAGCATGAGGTAAAACACCTTTTTGTGAACATGCCCACCTTTGCTAAGTACACAGAAGTAGAAGAAATTTACAGAAAAATGGTAAATATCAAATTACCAGATGCAGATATTTGGGAGAAGTTAAATGACTTACTGTAAAAATGCACAATAAAAGTGAAAAATCATAATAAAAGAAAAGTAACAAGCCAGCCAGATGAAAGAGTATCAGGATAAAGAGTATCAATTAAAAGAAAA
Source organism: Pinus taeda (assembly GCA_000404065.3). Lineage (NCBI taxonomy): Eukaryota > Viridiplantae > Streptophyta > Pinopsida > Pinales > Pinaceae > Pinus > Pinus taeda. Next base: position 20,048 of record APFE030868947.1, on the reverse strand, counting down.
GAAAAAGAATGGTCAATGTGAAGATCAACAACAAGGTAGAGAATAAACAACAAAAGATTAAAGAATAAAGACAGCACAACCAAATAAACAGGGATATCATACAACAGTTAAACATATGTCTCTATCTTCTTGCATGAAGATATTTCATTTTCCTAGATTAATTCCCAAGACAGTTTGGGATATTTTGTAAACTATTTTTGTATAAATACTTCATAATTTGAAGTATTGAGGGTGGATTGCTAGACATTTGTAGAGTTGTAATGATATGAAACCTAAGGGTTCACTGTATCATATTTTCAAGTCAGTAGACTAGATTGAGTAATAAAGAGATTTCATTACAGGATTCATGTGTGGAGCTACTTCAGTGAAGTATTTTCCTTGTCAAATTGTTATTTTCTTATGTGTTTCACAAACTTGCATGTTATCTAAATTGAATGAATTAACTAGAAATTTATTTCAAAATTTGTTAAAGAACACTCTCTATGGAACAGTTAATCATTTTAATGTTTCCTTTAAATATCTAAATCTGAGAATCCTTAATTTCTCTCCCATCCTGGTTGACCTCTTTTTCTTCCTTCATAATCCAGTTTAAGGAACCCTTAATTTCTCCTTTGATCTGATTGAAACCACTTCACCATCCAGCGTTAAGATCTAAATTTACTCAGCTACCTTGCCCTATAAACACTATTTTTAGAACTTAATCCAATCCTGTTTTCTTGACATTTGACCCCATAGCCCAATGGTAAAAGACATCACTCTATCCATCTAAGTAAGTGATCGCACCACCAAATCAAAATCAAAACCCAAGTACAATCATAACTAGCCTAATATCAATTAACTAAACCAAGTTAAATCATAAAGAGAGAGCCCTCTCTGAGCATTAGGAAGGCTAGATCCTAATCTCCAAATTCGGTTTGTGGTTACCTCTATTATTTCTTTCCTGCCAACTCTAGAGAAATTTTGGAGTGATAACACACGCATTGCCCACAATTGCTAAGTAGCCTTCCTGACCCAAGTATGATGGCCTACCCAAGATTGGCTGATTAGGATGTGCTTGAATGTTGCCATATTCTTGAGTCTAATTTTCTCCTTGTATCCATGGAGGGATTGAGTAGCCCAAGTGTCCATTTGGGTCACTAACTCCAACACTGATTGGAGGTGTCCTATAAACACACACATGAATTAAACCTACACTAGTAAGGGTATAATAAGTGGGCATAAAGCCCAACTGGTAGCGAGGGAATTGGATTTTAATCAGGTCTTGGTATGTTGGTGTATGCTCTGGAATGTGGTCTAGAGTGTTGGACATCGTCCCGTTTGCCTCAAACTAGCTTGGACCATTGTTTTCCATGTCTGTTACCCCTCCTCCTTTTTCTAGCACGTGTTGAACCTTTCTTGCCTCCCTCTCTTGCTTTGCCAATTGTTTTTTTATGTTCCTTATCTTCCCATTCTTTTTGTCTTTCTAGCCTTTCCTTGGCTTGAGCTTTTATTGTTGTAATCCTTACAGCTCTCTTTTACTTGGGAAACCCCTTCTTTCTCTTTTCATATTCCTAAATTTCAAGTTTTTTACATTTAGACTCAAACAATACATTGATATAGCCCTACAAGGTGAGCAATTGTGAACTCCTCCCTAAATGAATACAATCTAATGTTGAGTTCCTTGATGAGGTCTTCACTCTCTTTATTGGTAACTTTAGGAATGCACCAAGCATTCTCTACTTTGTTGTCACATGCTCCTTAGGGCCTAGCACTTTCCTTTCAACCTATAGGACAATTGATTCCCTCCATTATTGTATTCCTCTGGTAATTCATGTTGAACATGCTCTTCTTCCAGTGATCCATTGTCCACAAAATAATGAATAAGTTAAGTATTCAACTCTACTGGTTGTGAAGGCATGTCCATATTTTCCTCATTGGTGGATGACACATTATGTGTGTTGATATTCATCATGGCCTTATCATTGTTTAATCCTATTTAATCATGTTGCATTATCATTTGAAATTAAGTTTGCATTGTCATTCACATAATCAACTGCCTCATATGAAATATCACATGCAGAATTGGCAAGTGGTTTAGTGGGTGTGACAACCTCCATGCTATTGACATTTGGTTCATGACTAAACTGTGTCTCACTCACATGTTCATCATCATCACCATAGAAGTCCCTTCAGAAAGGGGCATTATACCTTAAACATCAACAACATCTTATTTCCCATCCACATCTTATTGGGCATCAACATGGTCTTGTAATTCCTATGTTTCTTAACCTTCCACATAAAATGCATGGCTATAACTAGTATCATGCATAAGAGTATCAACATTCAGTGACCGTATACTAGTTCTAAATCTAGCATTGATATTAGAAGGCATGAGAGCCCTTTTAAATGCTTTACTTGCAAGCTCAGCTAGCTCAATCCTTTTTACCTCCACCAATGGATCCTTTGTCATCCATGAAGCTCGCTCGACCCTGAAATATTTCTCGAAAGGACCAAACATGTTGACATCAAGGGGTTGCAATCTGTGAGTGGCATGAGATGGAAATGTTAACAGGTCAATGCCGAAATTGTTGGCCTCCTCAATTTTCTGCACAACCTTGTGGCTTCCATGGCCATCTAAAACCAGTAGGTGTATGTTTTCAGGTGAGACACCACCTAGTATAGATGCAACAAAGTGACAAACCCAATTCGAGAATAGTTCTTTTTTCAGCCATGCATGCACCTAGTTCACAATTTTTTATATAGTTATTTAATTGAGTTTTACTTTTGAATAGATAAAATCCTGATATTGAAGAAGGAATTACATTGACACAACAAAGAATATTGATCCACTCCTTGCTCTTAGGAAAATTCCTAGGCAAATTTCTGCCCCCTCTCTTGGCAATTACCCACATACCACAATTCCTTTTTGTCTATAAGCCTATTTCGTCACAGTTCCATATATGGTTTGGGGCATATGCGTGTTTCTCATATGTAGTAGAAAAAGAGGTTTCTCAAGGCAAGCACGCAATGAAATGTACTGCTGCTTCTGCTCAAATGACCTGTTGTTTTAACTGTTGAAATGCTGCTTCAAGGGGACAAATAACACAAGGGAGATGTTAGGGAAGGGACCTTTTGAGGGAACAAAGGGAAAATATATGAAAAAGGGAATTTAGGGAAGAAATCATAACATGGGGTTATGTTATTGAATTTTAGGGATAGGGGTGGTGTTTTAGGGCTTTTGGTATTTTTGGTAGGGAGATTAGGTAGAAATGATATGGGAGGTGGTAAAGGGATGTGGGGAAAAAGTGGGGGTGAAAATGATGACCTTGAAAACAGCAAAACAAAACCCTGCCTTTGACATTTTTAAGCTAAATACACATGAATTTCCCATTTCAACTTGATGGCATTTATGCACATTTTCCATGATTATTTTGCTTTAGCGAGCAAAAAACATTAATGATTAAAGGCCTACCTGCAAACTTGAGGAGATTTGGGGTCGTTTTGAAGTTTGTAAGCAATTTGCTGTAGGTGAATTCCCGACGGGTCGCGTGCAAGTCTGGACGGGTCACGCGCGCCCAACACGTTGCGCTCGTGCTATTTTCCAATTGTTGGGACCCCCTTGACGGGTCGCGCCCACCCAACAGGTCGCGCACAGGTATGGACGGGTCGCGTGCAGGTCCTGTCTGCAATTTCGCCTGCTTTTTTCTCCAAATCGCTTTTCACTATTGCTTTGAGGCAAATGATGATCAAATGGAGGGAGAGAGGGGCTTTATAGGCTTGATTTAAATTAATTTCCCCTCAAACCCTCTTTCTAATCTTTATAACTTGACACTTTTTCAAAATTTAAATGCTGCTGACTTTATGGTTTCCTTTTGTCCTGAAATTGGTTGAACTGAGGTTTTTTCTTGAAAATTTTTGCAGGGATAGCTTCTGAGGAATCTTGGGAAAGGGGACCAGGGCTGCATACTGACTTTCGATGAATTTTTACAACCTTTTACAAAAAGAGAAAATGACCTTGTCTTTAAAAACAGGGTTTTTAAATCCAAGGTAAAAATTAGCTGTACAAGATGAAATATTCTTCAGTACAAGATGAAATCTTTTGAAGAAATACTTTGATAGTCATCGCTCTGGCTTGCTGGGCATTTATTGACTTTTAAAGACATGATCTCAAAGACAAAATGAACCTAAACCCTAGACCTACGACTTTTGACCTCTAGACAAGACAAGTAACCTTGAAAGAGTTTATTGACTGAAACAACTTGATCCAGCAGTGCCAAAAGGGGAATAAAGACACTGGCTCCTCCATCAGGGTTATGGCATGCCTAATGGAATGCAATGAGATGACACTGATGAGACACCTACTTATGCAAATGTAAAGAGTTTTGATCACTGATGGAGGGCTACTAGACCGACTCTAACAACAACCACATGCAGAAAGTGCTATTCTTGAAGATGAAGTTGAAGTTGAAGAGTGCCCCAAATGGATGTTATGCTTCTTCATTGCTGCTTCCAAGGCTTCCATATTCTTAAAGAATTTGGATTCTAAGTGGCCATCTCGATTACAAAAGTGGCAATGTCTATCAGTTTTCTTCCCTTTGGTTTAGGACCATTCCTTTTAGGATACGACTTCTTAGGATTCTTTGAATTTGGTTGCTGCTGAGCGGCTAAGGCTTTCTTAGAAGAGATTCCAAGATTAAGAAGACCAATATGTAAGAGTTTTTCTTGTACTCTTATTAAAGAATCACAAAAGGAATCAAAGTAAGGGGACTTGTAGGCTTGTCCTTAAGAAATGAAGGTTTCTCTTTTAGAATGGAAGGTGGAAACAAACAGAGAGTAGGCTGGTCCCAACTTAGTAAGAATGGAATAGATAAGGTTACTATCTTCTTTCTTAACCTTAACACCTTCCAAGAGAAGTCTAAGGGTTTTGAACTTGGACAAAAAATCTTCAATGGATGAAAAATTATTGGGGTCCAATGTAAGCAACTCATTTTTGAGTTGATGGACTCTAAGTTCATTTTTAATTCCAAAAAATTTAGTGATTTGTTTCATTGCTTCATTAGGAGTATCAAGTTCTGCAATATGAAATCTAAGATCTGGAGAAATAAACATCCCTATCAACCCACGTGCTTGATCTTGCCTATTTTCCCATTTAGCTGCCTTATCTTCATCTTTCGGTTTGGTTTCTTGGCCTGAGGCTATTATGTAAAGACCTTTACTTCTAAGTAAGTCCATAATGTAGGAAAACCATTGGAAGTAGTTGGTGCTGTCAAGAATAAATTGGCATTGACTTTCCATTTTAACAGAAATTGAAGCTATAGATGCTAAAACTAAGTGTTGTAATGGAAATATCTCGAAAAATTAGGCTGATTAAAAAAAACGGCTCTGAAAATGGCTTCCAAATGAAGACGTTATGGCTTTTTGAAGAAAAGTTGTTGAATATGCCGACGAATTGTGGGAATGTGCGGAAATGAATGATAATGTTATATTAAAAAAAATCTGCCCCCTTTCCAAACTTAATCTAATAAAGTAGCTTTGGATCAAGAAGGATTTGAATTCAAGAGCTCTATTCTCATAAAGTAGCTTTGGACCAAGTGATCTAGATTAAAAGGTTAGTAATTTTTGGAAAAGAGGAAGGACTTTTTTTTTTTTAGTCATTGAAGCTTTGGTTTGCGTGCTTGCTTGAGAAAGCTATTTTTCCCTACAAAACAAAAAACACAAAACCCAACACGGACATACAAAAAAAAACAAACGTTACAGCTTGAAGTTAGCTTTAGTCAGAAAATAAATATTTTCCTCAATGTTTCTGATTTTTCGAGATCATAGTAAGGCGCGGTGGAAAAGAGCATATGCATGAGAAAAATCCTTCCCCTCTGTTTCTGATTTGCCCAGATTGCACAGAGTTGCGGGGCAAAGAGCATACATAGAAATGAAAGGTATAGATCCGGTAATAAAAAAAACAAAGAGCTAAATAAACCAAAATAAACAGAGAGAAAATAACTAGAAACTGCAAATAAACACTTTATACCTCCAGATCTTAAAAATGACGTAGCTAGGGCTACCAGAAACCTTTTCGCGTGAAATGAAAGGGGTTCTTCACAGGAACAGATGCTCCTAACACAATAAAGCAGTCTTCTCGGCCCGAAAGCAGTCAAAAGCAGTAAATCTAGGAAATGGCAGTCGGATGCAGTTCTACCGGCTTCAGATTTGGGTCACCAACATATGCAGCCCTCAAATAGCTCTAATACCATGTAGGAATTTACAGGGTAAGTTCCTCAGAGAGAACACCAAAGGACCCTGCTCACAAACAGATCACAGATCAATACACCAATATTGTTGACGTGGTTAGAACCCTCTAAGAGGGAAACAATCCACGACCTGAGCCAACGCGGCCACTTCAGGCAATTTATTAATAAAAGAATTAAAATTTAAATAATCTTCTCTCATGAACTATTACCCTACAAATGACCCTCCATTCTCTTTAAATAGATATCATGGACCAATTGGGTGTTAAGCCATGGATCAAGTGTTGGTAATACCGAGGAGAGAAAGAACCATCAGATCACTACATATCGTGACCGTCGGATTGTAAGTTACAAAAGTACATAGTAAAGAAACACACTTTACCTAACTCTACACTAGACCAAGTTATACTTAACTATTTCCTATGTGTCGGAATGTCCTAATATGTCTCTACTCCCAGAGTGTCTACTATGGTACAAGCAATGCAACAGATTGAAAAAGAAAAAAAATAAAATTGAAGAGCTCAAGGAGCTAAAGACCACCATAAAGATAGGAGACTATCTTCAAACTCCTATAATTAAACAAAGGATCTCAACTTTGAGATCACAGATAGAAAAATCATGATGGGCTGAGAACCAAATGTGTTTTGGCATAGAAAACAACACTGTGTAGAATTTCCCTACAAAGATAAGTATGAAGGGAAACCCTGCAAGAGCAGAGAAATCCCTATGAACAAAGAATATAGAGATCTTTGTCAAAAAGAGATAGAAAGCCTCCTAGAAAGAAGATTGATTAGAGAATCCAACAGTCCTTGGAACTGCTATGGTTTTTATGTTAATAAACATTCAGAATAGTTAAGAGGTATCCCAAGACTGGTCATAAACTATAAACCTAAGCAGATGATACTTACCCCATTCCTCACAAAGGAAATATTTTAGCAAGAATAGCGGGGGCTAAAGTATTTTCTAAATTTGATATGAAATCAGGATTTTGGCACGTGGAAATTAATGAAGATGATAAGTTTAAGACTGCTTTCAGTGTCCCATCAGGACACTATGAATGGAACGCCATGCCTTTTAGACTAAAGCACGCCCCCTCCAAATTCCAGAAGGTTATGGATAATATTTTCAAGCCATATTTGGATTGGTTACTAGTATACATTGATGATATACTTATATTTTCTAAAAACGTCCATGATCACTTTAAACATATCAAGAAATTTGTACAACTTGCCAACACCAATGGATTGGTTCTTAGCAAGAAAAAGATTGAATTATTTCAGACAAGTATCAAGTTTCTTGGCCATACAATTAAATATGGGCAGACCACTCTGCAAAAACATGCTCTGGAATTTGCTAATAAATTTCCAGATATTGTCACTGATAAAACTCAATTACAGAGATTATTGGGATGTTTAAACTATGTAAGAAGATTTTACAAAGATTGCGCCAAAGATAAATCATTACTCAACAGAAGACTACAAAAACATCCAGAACCTTGGTCTCAGGCCCAAACTGAAGCTGTCAGAAGAATTAAAATGAAGGTAAAAAATCTTCCTATTCTTCATATTGCTGATGAAGATTCTTTCAAAATTGTTGAAACAGATGCCAACAATGAAGGGTGGGGAGGAATTTTGAAGCAAAAGAAAGAAGGAGAAGAACAAATAGGGACTTGGAGCCCACCTGAGAAAAACTATTCTACTATAGAAAAAGAGGTCAAAGCAGCATGGAACTGCATTGATAATTTGATATCCACCTAATACACAAAAAGTTTCTCTTAAAAATAGATGCCTCTGCACTAACTAAAGTCCTTAATAAAGCTATAAAGAAAGCAGGAGAAGCTAAGTTCGCAAGGTGGCAGGCTCTATTTGCAAATTTCAACTTTGAAGTCGAACACAAAGAATTGTCTGCCTAACTTCCTAAGCAGAGAATATTTAAATCAAAAAAACACTGCCATGGTGATAGTAACAGAATGGGACCCTTCCCAACATACAAGGACTCTAAGAATTATTTCTAAAACACGGAACTGGGAAGAATACTATTCGAAATGGAAACCAACATGGAAGCTAAGAAACACAAATGTGCTCGATGCAAATTTGCAACCTCATTTAGATATTCAACACTTAGTACCTGAAAGGAAAGTCTACCCCAAAGGTAGCAAATGGATACACGACATGGTGTATCAGAGGAATATGATGACCGCACATTTGGCTGAAGAATCCCTAAGCCAAAATTTTAGACATATCACTATGATCTAGACAGAAAGAAGCAACCAGAGGAGAATCTTCAACAAATATCTTGCCATAAATCAGACCAGATGGTCGGGATGGTACGACATACCAAAAATGTGGCCACGGGGTGATCCAAGCATTATCTTCTTGAATAACATTTACAACTTTTCAGACTACAAAAAGTTGTGGTGAGACATCATGAATGTAGATGGAAAAAACGAAACTCACTACACAAGAGTAAAATTTGGGGCCATAGGGACCACACAAAGAAAACAGCAAGGTGAATGGCTTTAACAATGGTAGAACGATTTTGGCCTCAACAAGACTGCTATGGATCCTCTTTTCTTCCAGCGTGACTTTCAATATGAATGTGACACTCATGGATTTTTCACTGAATGTTGGCATTCTCCATGTAAAACTGTTGGAGATGTCAATAATTATCAAGACAGTCAAATTCTTGGTTATTTTATGAAAAGACACCATGAATGGTTAGTCATGACTAAGATTAAACACCAAATCATCTTAAGAAAGTCTATGATTGTACTAAGAATTTATACAAAGGCTTGGGATTCTTGTAGATATTTTCAGATAAGATTTCCAGGGGCCACCCTTGGGGGACTAATGGTTCTCATGGGCTTGTCCTTAAAGCTTCCACAGATTAATAATGATGTCTAATCACAAGACTAAATGTGACCAGTTTTCTCGTGGGCTTTTCTATTTAAAAGCATCCACTATGTAAAAGTTATTTACAGTACAATGTTTTCAGTGGGATTTGTTCAAATATTCCACAGTGTAACCTAGTACGAAGATTCTTCAGTCACGAGACTCAGAGCACTTCTCCGACTTTTGGTGAGCTTTGAGCCACATCTCTTCCACTGACGAAAAATAGTACTGAATCTATCTGCCTAACTGTCAGATATTTGTCCCCTCATTTTCCTATATAAGGAAGGAGTAAGGCTCATTCTGGGCATTTAGAGTGTGAGTGTGATTTTGGTTATGTTTTTGAGTTTTTGAGTTTTTGAGTCCGAGGAGAAAGTCCTTGCTTCCATCTCTTTAGAGTCATATTTGAGAAGCATGCACATCAAAGTGTGAGCTCTAGTGTTAAAACTGTCTGTTGAAGTAGTATCTGTGAGACAAGAGGTTCGTCGAGGTCTGAGGAACACCAATCCGTTAAAGGCAAGAGATCGTGTGAAGGACGCTACAGTGTGAAAGTCTAGAGGTTCATGTAAAGGTTCGTGTATTGATCACATAGAAGAGACTTAATGAGAGCAAGCTTTGTGTCTGAAGCCCCTGCAGCAAATTGGTATCAGAGCCCATAACGTATGGTTCATTACGGTTAGTACTCAAAATATATAAGTCTCTAAAATGAATAATTCTAGAAGAACAATATCTTTCAGAGAGCTTGAAGTTGAAGAAAACCCATTAAGAGGTATGTTTGCTTCATCATCTAAAAGGGTTATAAATTCTGCAAAACTTGAATATTTTAAAAGTCTGCTTGCACCTAAGTGGTTTTTGCCTAGTGTTTCCTCGTCAAAAGTATATGCTGACTTATCTATGTTCCATCTTAAAGCTATAACTAGAATATCTATCAAATAAATGATTAGTCAAATACAAAAGAACTTAGATTCTGTACAAACACTTTCTCTTCTTGACACTAAGAAACTTCAGGCTGAAGCCAAAAGACTGGGAACCAAATATTTGCATCTGGAGTGCATAAGGGCAGGGATCAATCCCTTAGTCCATAGAGGACTAAATACTTTTGTTCTTGTCACAGTCAGAGATCTGACACATAACAAGTATTCAGATTCATTGATAGGAGGAATGGTTGCTCCATTATCAAATGGACCAGTATACTTCGATTGTTATCCCAACTTTTCTATATATGCATTTGATGAGCACATCAAGGATATTTTACAACTACAAATTCAAACACCAGGGTTTGATATGAAGAAAAAGAGAAATAATATTTCCATTCAAACTCGTGGTTATTTTAGACACATAAATACCCTCTATCCTGTAGTTCGCCATGCTCCCAGCAAAGAATCAAAATCTAGTGTGGTTGTTCTAACAGATACCCAGAATCAAAAGCTAGAACATCAGATTATTAAATGGGAGGACCTAAGTTTCCTAGAACATTGGGTTGTTGATAACCCAAAACCTCCAACAATGAAAAAAATTACTTTTGCTAATATACAAGAAGGGCCATCATCTGCTGTAGCATCCTTTCCTAGAATATTTACAATATATCACAGAAGAATTGATTTAGCTTGCAAAGCATGATCCATGTATATTGATCCACAAGTAGTAGATACTACCAGTTCTTTTACACCATCTATAAATTGCCCTCATATAGATCTATTTAAGTATGCCCAAATTGTAAATTTTTCATCCCTGCAAGTCATTTTCCCAAGCTACAATCAAAAGATAAATCTCAGTAGCCTTCTTGATTTTGCCATAAATCAGAACCACCATCCAAGGACAGGAGTATCTCCTCCTACAACTTCTGTCACTCCATGTCCAAATCCTAAGTGTTTTGAAATACCTTTCCCTCATGATACTAATCATGTATTAATGATTCATGAGCTTCCATCTTTGGAAAATGAAGACCCCTACCTCAGAGACATGTTTAGCAAAATGCATCCTGCTGGTATGCCTCGCTATGATCTTGGATATCTGGAACAATTTAATGAGATAATCCCTCAATCCAGATTTGACAACTTTGTGACTTCTGATCGTAAGAAGCCGTCAAAACCAGAAATGCACAAGTTCTTTTCGGTCATGGAAGGATGTAGGAAGCATACAATTGATCATCAATGGATGAAAAAGTGCTTAATTGAGATTTATACACTCATCCTGAGGCTGAAAGTTTTGACCTTACCACTCCATACCCATAAAAAATTAGATTATCCCATGAATGGAAAGCATACATGCAAAAGAGCAAAGTTTGGTTGTCTTTTTATGAATGGAAGAGGAAGTAAGAAAATACATATGTACAAATGGCAGATGCTGAATCATCCTCAGCGAAACATTCTTGGACTGCCATAGATGGTAGTAAAATTGAAACTGCTGTAGAAAATCTGATGTAGGCTTAACTCGATAATGCCATATAAATCAGAACAGAATACTATAACCTGTTTCTACTATCAATTTGCGAAAGCTTAAAGATCGAGTTAAACAATATAACCAGAAGAAGAAGAATCAATCACACAATACACATGAAAATACTTTCTGGGGAAAGCCTCAACTAAAAACCTCACACTATTGTATTATCATACATGGTGGAAATATATAGGAATTATACAAAGCTTTATCTCTCATAGCTAGCCAGCTCTCAGTACAATTCTCACAGATGATCACAGGCAACCTTGGCTTCTCTCCATCTTTCCTCTCTACCCTCCAAGCTCCTATTTCGTTGTGTTGTTCCTTGTGGATGATTTTCCTTTACCAAGTGGAACACCCTTCATCCAAAATTGCGCAATCCTCAAAGATAAATCCTTGACTGCATGCATGAGTTTTTTCGATAAGAAAACACATGCAACTGATAGTACATTGTCCTTGAACATTTATCTCAACTAGGTCTTTCTCATAATAGACATGCATGAGTTTCTGATGAAAGAATCTTCAGTTAACTGGAGTAGCTCTAGTTGAGTGCATTAATGCATCAACGGACTGTTAACTCATTATTAGTTTCTCAAACAGTTTGGAACTAATTTAACTGGACTTAACTCAGTAAACTGAGTTAACTAATTACAACTCAAATATAACTCAATCTTATCTCCTTAATCTAAGGGATAATTCTTGCATGACTTTAGAAAGACTTCTAACTTGAATTTCTCCAACTAATTAGTTTAAAATAAATTAATTAATTATTTCCAAGTAGTTGTTAAGAATAAATTCGTTTTTAATTCACAATTTAATTTAAAGACAAATTAAATTAGAATATTCTTGTTGCCATATTTCAACAACTGCTACCACCTTCCCTCCTTACAAAAGCATTGTATTAGGAAAAGCACAAAACAGTGCTAAAGCCATTTGATTGCTCAGTGCCCTTGGCATTGATAGGAGGATACACAAAACATTAACAAATACAACATTTAAAGGGTAGAAATGAATTGTGTTAAAAAAGTTTTTGACAGTATAGGAATCGTATAGTTTTGTTTCATGCTAGAACATCCCGAAATGCGTATTCTCTAGTTCTATGTGCCGTGAGTCTAAATAAGAATCTGTCTTACTCTTAACATCAACAATACAGAAAAATGAATTTTGGCTCAATTAGAGAAGAGAGACTGCTCTGATACCAAAACAGAGGGAGCAGAGGAGACAGAACACAGAACACACAGATAAACTGAGAACTCCGCAACTTGCATCCATTCATTGATCAAACAGGGATTTATATAGGCTGAAGAAACTTCTGGAGATTGATTGGGAAATCGCTTCTTCAGGAAGCTTTGTCATTTGTCAAAGATCTCTAGAACCTGCATTTAAACCTTCTGTTGAATTCTGGGTGCTGTAATAAAGGTGGTAGTTGGAATTAGCTCCTTCCAACACTCCCCCTTAATTCCAACTATATAACAAAGATACCATAGCACAATATACAAGACACAATACTCTTAATTGTCATGCCTGCTGGTCTAAGTCTCAGCTAGGCTTACAACAAAACATTTCATTTTTGTCTTCTTGCTAAAAGGTCCATGCTTGTTCATTTGTTGATGCAACTTCATCTTCTCTTTTCTTGCCATAAAATAGTGATGGAGCTTCTCCTTTCTCGATTGCAAGTTAACATTCTTTGTATTCATCATTGCTTCAAGTTCCTTAATGCATGCAATTTCTTCAAGTTTTCTTTCTTCTTCTTGGCTGTCAATATCTGCATACTTAAAAACAATGTTAGATTCAAAACTATGTTGATTATTGTCATCCTGCTCATTCATGGATTCTTCAATTTCAAGATTCTTTACCATGCTAGTTGCTACTTTCAAACCTACATCAATATGTTTAAAAAAGTTCTCAAGCCATCCTTCAATTGGCTTTAACTCTGCATCATGATCAGACTTGACATCTTCAAACTTGTTTCTTCCTTTAATTGCTACTACAATTTCTTCTTCATGTTCTTCCACGTGATCATTAAAAGCAAACAACAATTTATCAATCATTTTCTTTTCAAAGATAACTTGCAGTTCATTTTCATAAAATAAATATCCATTATCAAATTTAATTGCAAATTCTTCCATTGCGGCTGAGTCATCCACCATCTTCTTCACAACCATTTTTCACACTTCTCTCACTCACAAAACACCCACAAAGATTACCAGCAAAGGGGGATCTCAAACACGATTTCAACTTCAAGAGTTTACCTTTGCACCTTTGATAGACATCCCTGTATTACGAAACATAACCACACACACTGCTGAACATAGTTTCCTCTCACACGTTCTCCAAGATTCACAACAGCGGCGCTTCTACGGCTCTCAACGCACAACGCCCTCTTTTACCAGTGCTTCGCAGCTCCTTCTGGGAAATCCCCAGCTCCTTCAACAAGCGGCTCTCCTCGGCCCTCCAGGCTCGGTACACGGTGCTTCAATCAACGCTCTGCAACAAACAACTTTTTAAAGAAAATACTCTAGGTGGCACACAATCCACCACTCTTCAGACACAAATGGGATCTCGTTCCTTGAGACCTTCACACCACCGAGACCTCCGCAACACACGACTCAACGCATCCTCAACACACAAGATTCGACATGGTGATTGACACCCTGGCAGACGCACATCAACTCTAGCCACACCGCTCTGCCTACTTAACACAACACTCTTCTAACTTAGATCCGGCTTCATGCAAACACCACTGGGCCTTCCTCACAGCTCAGCTTAGTGAGCCAACATCTGGTTGAGCACACAGCTCCCAACTATATGAGCACACAGCTCCCAACTCGATGAGCACACAGCTCCACCACACACACAGCTCCCACACTTCAACACCACTGGACCACTCACGTCCTCGGCCTTGTCTGAACTAGGCCTCCACGCTCTCACTCTTCACAGAACACTCTTCTTTTAACACAGCTACAGATGTTGTGATCCACAACAGGCACAAATAGCCTCACTAATCTTCACATCCCTGACCCCTCTCTGGAGCTCCAGTGACACAAACGTCACACAGCGCTACACACAAAATAATTGGGGCCAGTCTCCAGTTCTTCACTGCACATGCCAATCTGACAGTCAACAGGAAAAAAACAGATTTCACGACTCTATGCTTCCACAATGGCACAGACATTCACTAGCAAGTCTCCACGGCCACAATAACGCGCTAACAGTGTTCACACTAGTATGACAAAGTCTTACAGATTCATGCCCTCTTATTTAAGATGGCAATTGCAGCAACACTGGCTATGATAAAACTGGATCACACTCTCCAAACACTCTTACCACTGTAAACACTCTTACTACTACAGCGCACAGCTCTTGACTCCTCAGCTTATTTGAACATGGCCAAACACAACCCTCGCTCTACCACTGGATTTCTTAGCAACAAACAAGACACTCGGCTGCAAGCACAAAACAAAAGGGTTTCCCAACAATCAGTAAACAAAACGCACAAAACAGCCTTACCAATATACCAGACACTTCAGTGACTCCTGTCCATAACAGTGCTGCCTCACAACTCAACCACTATGCCACTTTCCCATCGCCGCAACAGCTCACGCTCTCTGCACCACACTGGCCACATACAAGCTCCGTGTTCTAACAACGGCTCTTGCAAACAGAAACCCAACCACGATTCAATAGCTCTTTCAAACAACGGCCACAGCAGAAACCCTCAGCCACTAGGGAAGCGACCAACCACACCAATCTTTCCCTCAGAAAACAGTGCTGCTCAGCAATTCCACTTCCCTGACCGCCTAACACCACAGTCATTAGCCAACACTCTCACACTCCTCTACAGAACAACACATCAACACTCCCTCATTCTGTTCTATGCTCAACAGAACAGCAAGAAATCAGAACCTCCAGTTGATCTAGAGCCACAGAACAAATTTTGGAAGAGAAAACAAACGTCGAACACCCAATTAATACCCAATTAATACAAAGAAACTCTCAAACTACCCATTATCGACTAAGAGTTAAAAAACTCCTCAATCTGTCGACTCTTCTGCACCACTGAAACTTTCCACAACAAATCCGTATGGTAGATCTCCCTAATACAACTCGGCTTAAACTTCAATCATGAAATAAAATGCACTATTTCAAAGGACTACACGCAGATCCGGATCTTGGCTCGGCAGACATCAGCAAAGATTACGGACATCAGGGACAACACAGCAACACCGCAAAGCCTCACAGAAAACACGCAGACTCTGGCTCTCCTCACGCAACCACGAATCTTGGCAACCTTTGGTTGCACACAGGTCTCAACAAGCGCAATTAGACACCATCGAGAGGCTCTCTAAATTGGGCGGCCTTTACACTAACATCCAACACAATAGACCAACTGTTCGGCTCCTTGCAGACGCACCAAACACGGCCTCCTCAGGCCAATACTCTTCACACTTACAAAATTTGCGGTGGCTCGTTCAACTGATAGCAATGATATTTTCTGCAAAAAAATATCTTCGTCATAGAATCACATCCGAAGTAGCTTCAATCAGAGGAGAACATTGAAAACACAAGCTTCAACGCAGCTTACAACATACATACACACAACTTTTCAGCGAACAGACTCACTACAGCTTGGATTCTAAAAACCACAGCCCAAGTTCAGAGAATGAACACAACAATTTTACTGGCCGACAGCGCTACAGGTTCACAAAAAAAAACATAGGATGCTCTCCTCCACGAGCAAAGATTCGGCACCTGATCTCAGTGTCCTCATACTGAACAGAACACAATTATGGCAGCAATACTGTATTGGCACTCAGCACTCACATACAGGCGCAGCACACCCTTTACTCACACATAGGCGCCTTTTACGCAGGTTTTCTGCCCTCTCTGCAACTTACCCTCACAGAAGAACTTTACTCTCTCAGCCCTCACGGCTCACACCCTTGGCTCCGATACCAAATTAGAGAAGAGAGACTGCTCTGATACCAAAATAGAGGGAGCAGAGGAGACAGAACACAACACAGAACACACAGATAAACTGAGAACTCCACAACTTGCATCCATTCATTGATCAAACAGGTATTTATACAGGGTGAAGAAACTTCTGGAGATTGATTGGGAAATAGCTTCTTCAGGAAGCTTTGTCATTTGTCAAAGATCTCTAGAACCTGCATTTAAACCTTCTGTTGAATTCTGGGTGCTGTAATAAAGGTGGTAGTTGGAATTAGCTCCTTCCAACAGGCTCCCCGTTTTGTTGGGTCAACGAGTACGAAATTGCGAGGAAGGTGATGAGCAGGAAAAGTCTATTCTATTGCTTCATTGTCACGGCTGCAAAGTCTTTTGAACTATAAGTTCAACATCAACAATACAGAAAAAAATGAATTCTGTCTCCACGTTTTGTTGGGTCAACGAGTTCAACATCAACAATACAGAAAAAATGAATTCTGGCTCCCCGTTTTCTTGGGTCAACGAGTTCAACATCAACAATACAGAAAAATGAATTCTGGCTCCCCGTTTTGTTGGGTCAACGAGTACGAAATTGCGAGGAAGCTGATGGACAGGAAAAGTCTATTCTATTGCTTCATTGTCACGGCTGCAAAGTCATTTGAACTATAAAAAATTAACCTCACCAATATATTCTTCAATAAACAATCACAAATCCGGTTGTCATAATTGGCTGCAGATGGCAACGATCATGGTGGTTTCCATTCTGAAGTTCGTCGTCTGTCTTCTACTTTGTTTAGTTAATTTCTATGGAGAGGATGCAAAGAACGCTGTAGCAGCAGAGGATGGGAGGCCAATTAATATAGGCATCATAGTTGACAGCAAGAATTGGTACGGAATAGTGGCCTTTGAATTAGCTGCAGCAGACGTAAATAAGGAGAATATGTTCCCCAACTCTGGTCGCTTAGCGCTCCAGTTTCGCTTTTCAGATTCTGATGGACAAAACGCAGTCATGGCCGCCTCTGCTGGTATATATTGACTCCAATAATCACAGTTTAAAATTAGAATTGACTTTGATGGTTTGAATGGGATTTTATTTTCATCGATTTTAATTTTATTTTTTCAGAAGAAAAAAACGAAACTTTCGTTCATTAAGTCTGAACTTATATATCCACATTCATTCATTCATCGATTTTATATATCCATGTCCGTTGAATTTACAAAAAAAAATAAAAATTACTATTAAAAAAAGAAAAGAGTTGTTTGTCCCAAATTTTATACAGCCAGTACAAATTTGCAAAATATGTGAGAGTAGGATGCAAGAGATCTGAATGAGTAAAATAGCTCTAATAGCAAAATAAACTGCTTTTCCACAGCTGTGGATCTATTGGAAAAACATGAAGTGGTAGCGATAATAGGACCACAAACATCGCAAGAAGCCGGGTTCGTGATAGATCTGTGTACTGCTTCAAAGGTGCCAATGATTTCATTCTCTGTAACGGATCCCCTGCTCTCTGCCCGCCGGTCCCCATATTTCATCCGTTTGCCTCATAGCGACGCTGTTCAGGCCGACGCAATTGCAGCGCTGGTTGAATACTACGGCTGGAGAAAAGTCGTGGCCGTCTACGCTGACAATGATTACGGCACCGGCATGCTGCCCTTCTTGACTGATCCTCTCAGGAACGTGGGATGCGAAATCGCTTACAGATCGGCCATTCCAGCGAAAGCAAATATAAGTGCTACAAGAGCGAAGCTTTCCGAGCTGAAGGACATGCAGATCACTAGAGTTTTCGTTGTTCACATGACTTTAGAACTGGGCACTCATTTCTTCTCAGAAGCTTGGAACATGGGGATGATGAACAATAGTGAATATGCATGGATTATTACAGAGGGGTTGAGCGCCGTTCTCGACGTCATGAACAAATCAACCATCGCGTCCATGGAAGGTGTTCTAGGAACCAGAAGTTATATTCCAAACTCTACTCAGTTGCTTGATTTTGGTCGCAGGTGGAAACAACGGTTCATAGCCGAGAATCCCCCGGAAGGAGAGCCAGCAAAGCTCAACATATACGGTTACTATGCCTACGATGCCGTTTGGATGATCGCTAAGGCTCTCAAACGTTTTGGTAATGACGAATTTACTTTCTCGCAATCCCCAATTAACCCAAACGAGTCGTTCAATTCACAGTTGTCGAATCTTCCAGTTTTCAAACAAGGGGAACGATTGCTACAGCTACTCAGGAACACCAATTTCAGCGGTTTAAGCGGGCAATTGGAAATAAGTGAAGGGGAGGTTACAGGTGCCACATATGAAATACTCAACGTCTTGGGCAAAGACAAGGGCTACCGCCCAATTGGGTGCTGGAGATCAACTGGGACTTCTAATTCCTCGGGGGTAATGAGTGAGCTTGAAAGTGTTAATTGGCCAGGAGGGTCCACAAATATACCCCGCGGCTGGGCAACGCCTACAAAGCCGTTGAAAATCGCGGTCCCAATTAAAGAAGGATTCCCCGAGTTTGTCCGTGTCGAGAAAAATGTTGAAAATACGTAATTCCAACTGCCCGCGCAGTCAGCAGTCAACGGGACATAAAACCAGACGGTAAACCAAAACTGCCTGGTCTCATATCGCACCACCTCACAACGCAAAGTGGTTTCCGTGCATCGAGCTCCGAGCTGACAATTGTTCTAGCGCTGATGCTCGCCTGACATCAGCACTAACAATCCATCGGAAGGTAACTTTCACCTAACTAACCCCTTCCGATATCGTTCTCAGCCGTTGATTTACCTCCAGCATTTACCACCGTCGATTTAAGGAAGCTGCACGATGGGTTAAAGGGCTGTCAGAAAGGTCCTCCGATATGCAATCTCCGCCGTTTGATTTATGCTGACTCTCTCCGTCGTCCATCTCAAGGAAAGCATACGGGCCTGTTAAAATTTAATTATGCGTGGACCATCCCATACGTCAAATTAAAACCATGTCATAATATTTTGGTAAGGCATTTAATTTTCTTACGGCGAGTTAACAAGGAGTATGGGCCGAAACTATTTCGTAAGTTTAATATTATTTTTTTAATATATGTTTTAAAATCGTTGACCCATTTTGATATATGAAAATACACAGGGACTGTATTGTGGGTAATTTTGTGTATGAAAAACAACGCGACCCTGTAGGGTGAAAATTTTGTGTGAATCTCACACAGTGAGATAGAAAACTTGATTTTCGCAGCAGCGAATGGGGAGAGAGTTAAATTTTGTATTGCATTGCAGGGAATGCACAGAGGTGCATGAATATTTTGGGTCTGTAATGTAAAAGTGATTTTCATCCAGCAGAGTAAATTTTGTTTTGTAATGTAAGATTGCACAGCAGTGCAGGAGGAGGAGAAGTGAATGAAAAACCAGTGGATGGTTTTGTTGAAATCCATGAATTGTTTCACACAGGTGAAAAAGGTAAATGTGTAAAACTCTGTAATTTTGTTTTCACACAGCAGTGAATGTAAATGAAATATTTACACACAGTGGTGTAAAATTTCATAGGAGGTAGAGTAAGTTTTGTGAA
>APFE030868935.1:0-14517 GCA_000404065.3 Pinus taeda | reverse complement strand
TAAAATTATGATTAAAACATTTTAATGGTGCGTAACTCAAAATGAAAGAGATATCCAATTCTTTTTTCATTTAGTTTGGAGTTGACCCATGGAAAGAATATATATATATATAGATAGATATAGACTTAATTTTTATATGTATTATAAAATTAGGATAACATGAAGGTTAAAGTTTACCTTGATGAGTGTGGCCAAACATGGGGGATTGATGGGGGAAGGGGCCATAGACAAGTTGCATAGGACACCCAAAATATTCTACACACATGTGAATGAGATTATTGCCTGAACTATTGTTTTTTTAGAAGTTGATTTTTCTAGGTATCGGAGTTTTGGAAGGTGGTAGGGGAATGTTGACTATGCATAGACCACTAACCTAGGCATGCTCATTCAAGTGGCTTCTTTATAAAGAAAGGACAATGCAAGCTAGAGGGACTTGTGATTTGGTCACTATGGTGTGCTAAATTTCATGGTTTGACACCTCAGTGAGCTTAAGGGAGGTGAACTATCCTTTGGATTGTGAGACATGGTGAGGACAAGAGAACTACTAAATTTTCTTGCTACAAGAGTTAAATAGGGTGGTTTTATTCTCTTCCTTGTTTAGTAAGAAATATCGCGCTGCCTCTAGGCCCTAGGAGTTCATTTGTAAATGGAATTTTGGATGTGGTGGTCCTTTGTTCTTTTTGGGTTCCCTCATCTTTATGCTTTCAATAATTTGTCATGGTCCCTATTGTCTTTAGTGGTATTTATTGCACGTATCTATTGAGAAATTTTCTTAGGGTTGAGAGATGTAGTTTGAGGTCTCGGGCTCACTACCTCTGTCCTTGGTTTCTTGGGGTACTCTATTCAAGAGGAAGTATTGTAATCATGGGGGTGCTTCTTTAGTGATAATTGTGGAAGAATATGTAATTTTTGACAATTTTTATCTTCTTGAGTTTTGAAGCGGGATTTGATTACCAAGCTACAACATTTGGGTGGTTGAATTAAATTGGTCTTTGTGTTTTGGATTATATAGTGGAATTCTTAGATGAAGGAGGCATTTCGTGCAAGGTGGGTGACCTCATGAAGTCTTGGTTGGCCATTGCAGGTGCGTAGGAGAAGTGGAGGGTGATGGGGGTGTTGAGGCTATTCATGAGGGTGAATAAGCTCATGAATATGTTTCATCACCTAGCCATGTGGAAGCACCATCATCTTTAGAATTTTTATATAGGAAGTTGCAGAGTCTTATTGCACTGCTGGTGGAGCTACAGAAATAGAGAGATGATGACTTGAATGAGGTGATAACATTCATGATTGACTAAAAACATAATAAATAGGAAATTGTGGACAAGACGGATTCACTTATAATGAGCCAAATATTGACTAATAAGTGATTAGATCATATTGAGGGTCAGATTGACCACCTAGAGATTCATGTTTATGGGGCCCCTAGAGCCGCAAACTTTTATGATTCTAGATAGGAAGTCTCACCCCCTCATAATATTTGACAGAAATTGTTTTCATATGTATTCTATGTGTGTTTTGGATGCTTTGTGCATTTATTCTAAGGATACAATGTAAATTTTAGCACTTTGATATCACCTTTTGTATATTTCTCCTAGTTAATAAATTTGGTTTGAATGAGGTTAAGGAGAAGCATACCTCAAAAAAATTGTTGCTACGTTTCAAAGAAGTAATAGAATCTATTTGATCAAAAACAAAAATATGAACGGTAAATTTCGAGTCTGGGTTATAACCATAGCTTTAAAAAGGTGTTTAGAATCATGTGTTTCATATGTCACCTCGTCATAGATTTCCATTCTAAATCATAGGTTGCTCCTTGTTGGAGTTACATTTCGGATGTTTTGTTAAAATTATAAATACTTGGAGCTTTTAGTGATTAAAAAATGACAAAGTGAATTTGAATATCATTTACGACACTCTATACTACTTTATTTTGTCACATTTTTAAATACTTTATTCGATTTTTTTTACCCTCAATATTGCTTACTATTTTATATGGATTTTATGGCTTCTCATTTTTGTCTTGTGGAACCACTTCTTGTTACTTTAAAGAATTTATGAAAATGTTCCAATTCACATCATAGAAGTAGTGATATTGGATTATTCCACAACACATTTAACATATTAATCTATTATAACATTTATGATAAATAAATTGTCATATTCCATGTCTTGGTCCATTCCTTGGGAAAATAGTGTCACATCCATATTTTTCCAAGTGAATTATAATCATATCATTTAGATGTCCATGATAGTACTTATTCACAGTACATGTCAATTGAATAAAAGATTATACTCTCCATATAAATTTGCATTTTACTTATATCTTATGATTGTGGATACTATTCTTCTTCAATCTAATCATTTATTATACTCTCCATATAGATTTACATTTACTTCTCAATTTAATAATAATTTTGTTTTTAATATTGCAAAAAATAGATTTATTTTAATAATTATATTTGAGGTAATTTTTAATGTTATCTTATTCAAAATTTAATTATAAACCAAAAAAATCAAATTTTAAATTATTAAATTTATATAACATGAATTTAATTTTCTTTTTAACACTAAATTTATGAAACAACAAAAAAATATTTTAATATCATATCTAATATTTTAGACATTTTTATTGTTTTACATTTAAATCCATCATAATCTATTAATTCCATCTCCAAATTCCTAAGTACTTTTTTTTGGCATTTAATTCTATAATTATTAATATATAATTTTAAATAGTCAATGAATTTTTCTTTGTTTATTTTAAACATATACCATGCTTTTTTCTATCTTTTATTTCTTTATTTTATTGTTTTTTAAGATTCTATTATAATGGTATACCTTTTAAATATAAGATTTTATTTAATTGGAAATTTTTTATTTTTAAATTTATTTAAATAGTTTAAATAAAACAAATAATTATAACCAAGTCAATAGTACTTTTTCATTTTACTTACACTAAATACACAAATATATTTAGTGAAATTTTCAAAGGAACTCATAAAGGCACTAAGATGTGAGGTAAGGGTTAATGAGTGCTCCATATTATAACGTACAAGCCATCAAAGGTATGTTCATGCCAAGACATCATGACCAAAAACTACCCTACATCACCCTTAGAAGAGGAAAAGGGCTTATGTAGAACTAACAAGGTCAACTATTGGCACTCAAATGTGATGTACAAGCCCTATCTTGTAATATTAGGGATGACCATCATCATCTCTTAGGTGGTGATGAGCCTCTTTATTGGGTAACTTTATGGACCTTCATACACCTCCAAGCTTATTTAAATCAACTCTTCTCATAATTCCTTACATATTTTCATTATATTTGTCTTAATGAGATGAGTAAAAGTGATATGTTATGTCTAGTGGACTAATGTGCATTGATTCCAGGCTTTTGAGAGCAAATCATGGCAATTTTGGCTAATTAATGACACAAATTCGAATGGCACAAGGAGGAGATATTATAGGAGATAGATCCTCCTCATTTAATCCTCACGCATTCCAATATCTCTCCATCAAATCACACTAGCTTGGAGTTGCAAGAAACTGAGTCGTGAAGATTAGAAGGCAGTCAAGCTAGTGACGGTTAAACAACCAGTTCATCTTGAGTTTGGGAGCCAAGCCTCCCTAGATTTAAGGAAGTCGTTGTAGACTTCAGTTGTATAAATAAAGATGCCTAGAGCGACATTAGGATTCAGATTTTTTATGTAAAATAATTAGGAATTTTCAAGCTAAAGACTTGTGGAAGACATTGTTGTGTAACTTTCTGATATGATAATGAGAATGAGAATTTCCTTGATGCAACACTAAGTTGACTTAGATGGCTAAAACTCTTGGATTAGGGTTCAACCCTAGCAGCAAAGGTTCCTCTTCTTGTATTTGTAGGCTTTATTTATTTCATAGATCAGTGGTTGAATTGTTTTTAGCATTACTTCATTGCATGTAGTTGTGGATTTGATTAGTTTGCTTCCATTTGTGCATTGATTTAGTAGTAGCTTAGGAAGACAAAGGAATATCAAAAAGCTGATAGTAGGTAGCTTTGGCCTCACTCCTCCCTTTAGGGACCATGGTTTGAGAAAAGAAATCCTATGTAGCCCCAAAAATTCTGATTTCTTGTGGAATTTAGGATTTTCTGCTACTTAGGCCAGCAATTTACCGGTTTTCAAGAATAGGATTTAATTGACACTTCTGATATCTTCAACCTTGCATTAGATGTCATAAAGGTTTCACACTATTCTGCAAGTTTTTCCATGCATGAAATAAGCAACTAGATAATGAAATTATGTTTTCTTAGTTGACTGAAAATCTTTCTTGTTTGACATGATTCATGGATAAATGCCAATGCTTGATGTAGTGTAGGAGTTTCAACAATGTAGAGAGATATCATGACTAGCAATCTCATCCTAACCTCATCCATCCATGATTATCACTTTTTCCACTAATCCCTCATCAAATTCATCATTACATAAGAACACTTCTCCAACTTTAATTGAGCAAATCTACCCATCTCACAAACTTTGTTTTGAGCTTAGAAGGAGTCCTAGCCACTCCCTTGCCTCATTTCTCTCACCATTCACCGTCCCTAAGACCTACACCACCTTCCAAATCCCTCCTCTTTCTCTCGGTCGGATCCTGTAGGAGGCATTAGGACATCCTCTACGATGACCTATAGTGGCCTTTTCTGAGGCCAAATTGTGGAAAGAGAACCAAGGAAGATAGGAGAAGACCCCTAATTGCCTCCTAAGCCATCTGACCATTCACCATCATCCCTAATCCACTCGCCACATCACTAAGAGGATTTAGCATTCACATTTTCACACAAAAAGGACAAAAAGGAAAAAAGACTTATTGTGCTCATTTACATGCGCAATAGTAGAATGCTTGGTTATTTCGGATTGCATGCCTAGGAAAATAGGATTGCACACATGTCAACTTAGCCATATTTTGAAGCAAAGCCTCCTAGCAGTAGTTAGATGAATGGTGTGTTTAAGAATCTGATATTAGTTTTTCCTTAGTACGGTAGACAAGATTTTAGTTAGTGTAAATTTCCCTTTTCCTCATTGGTAATCATGGTTCTTCTGAATCAATAGAAGGTTGGTTTTAGAAACCATAATGGTCTTACGCCAGCATAGCAGTGACAGAGAGCATACCGATCACATCTTCTTGTTTATACAACATTGTCACTTCCAAGTTTGCATGAACCCTAGGTTGATAAAGTAAAGTTGGTAGCCCGAGGATTTGCAACATTCTTGCTACAATACTGGTGCTCGTCACCTTTTGGCGTTGTTTCCATGGAGGTATCTTAGTAAGATGTGATTTATGCTTTCTTTCTTACATTTCTTATCTATGACATTCTACTATTAGCTTCATTTATGAACAAGTAATTGTAACTCAATTTTCTTTCTTTTCCATTCTGTAAGTGAGATTTCATTCAAGCTATTAGTTTCCATTCAGTTTGTGATTTCAATTCTACAGTTAGTCTCAAATCTTGAAAAAAAACATAAAACTAAGCAAAAAAACTTCTTTCATTGCTCGTAGGAATAGGGATAACTTAGGGATATTTCTACCAAATACCCCCACCACTTCAAACATCCAACCTTCCCTCTTCTTCGGTAGTTGTACATTGGAGGACCCATTAGGCAAACAACCAGATATTTTTGAAGAGTCTATAGGAAGAGAAGAAGAAGGAGAGCCCATTCCAACTAACCTAATGGCTGAAAATAGTAATGACATAGGAGACAGAGAAAGAATTGAGGGTTCTTTTCCACAAATTCATTCAAGACAACCATCAATTTCCACCTAAATTAGGGGGAATTTTATATCAACTTAACATTTATAAAGAGAAAAAAATTGTCTTTAAAATATTTTTTCCTTTGTTAAACTTTTTTTTTCCACTTAGTAATTTCAAGGAGATGTGAAATTTCTTTAATACTTAATAAAATTTCATACCAGACATTTATAAAATATCAATGGCAAGAAGAAATTTAGTGTAAACAATAAATGAATAGAGTGAAGGATATTTTTCATTTAATTATTGTGCTTTCTAATTCAATGACATCATGGAGATGTACAATTCCTTCAATATTTGATATGAATTAGAATTTAAAATACATTAACAAAAAGGGAAGATTGGCAAGTATGTATTTTGTATGTAAAAGAATTGAAAAAATTATAAAGAATGATTCAAAATTTTTAACGGTGCCTATCTCCGAATGACGGAGATGTGTAATTTTTTCCTTATTTATCTTGGAGTCGACATACGACACGAATGTGTGTGTCTATGTGTCTATGTTGTAGTAGTATAGATAAATATCCATATTTCAACTATATATATATATATAAGTGTTTCCAGGATATCACGAGCTCTGCGATTTCAAGCCTTGGTTCTCCCCAAGCCAACACTATGGATCATCATGAGAAGGAACAGTCAGAGTGGAAGGAATTTGGAGGCCGTGGGGCTCCAGCATGGGACCCGAATCCACACAAGTTGTTTCGACCTGATCTCCCATTCACTCATCCCCAAATGATATTCAACGACTATTATAGAGACTGGGGTTCCTTATGGAACAACTACCTTGATGCATGGACTCCCTCGCAAAAAATGAAGGTAGAGGGATGGACGGGAAAGGAAAGAGTTTTAGGAACAACAACTTATACCACTGACACACTACAAACCGGAGCTTTTCCAGAGTTATACCCTGGCTGTCGATCTGTCGCCCACAAGATAAAAGCAAGAAATGAAGTTATATGGCGAAAGGTCGAACTGCGCAGGAATGGATCTTGACTATGTAGCCTGTTGCGCCCCTTTATTCACAAAGGAAGGTAGGGTCTAGCGCCAATGGATGGAAGCTAAGAGATACAATAGATCCAGCCAAAGGTGACATGATCCCAGAGGGCCATACATTCTTGCGAAAAGTAGATATTCTAGAGATAGTGGTTGGGACTATGAAAAACATCCTCCACAAACTTGATATAGAGAAACCAAGGCAAAAACTGAATACAAAACACAGTGGTGCATTTAGGTTTACAGAGAAAAAGCCAGATCTAATAGATCCGGACCTCAACAAGGTCTTTCCACTATACATGGACGAATATCTGATACAAATCTTCATCAAAATGATAGGGGGTAGAAACTACTGCATGCAGCTCAACAAGGGGACAAGTATTCATGAGTTAAAGAAGGAAATCCAGATCCAACTTGGAACCCCAACAAAACACCAAAATCTGAGGCCGCTACATTGTGGAACAAAAACTGGAATCTCCAACGCTTCAAGTGTCTTAGCCAGAGGTAACTGCTCTACACATAGATCTATCCAAGAATGTTGTTATCTGTAGATTTAACAACTTTTGGCCAAAATTTTATGCTCTGCATAAATGGATCTTCTCCTCAGGTTCATCTGACTGTGAAATTTACCTGCGCCCAAAAGGATTTTCTGTAGTTAGATTCGACACAGAACGGAAACGTGGTAGTATCATTAATCAGGGACCTTGGTTTTGGGGAAATGCTCGCCTCTTCACCACCCCCTGGTTCCTTAATTTTGATTTCAATACTATGAAAGTGTCAACAATTCCTGTTTGGGTTGGGCTTTATAACCTCCCTCTACAATTTTGGCATCACAAAGTTTTAATAGCCATTGGGAATTCCTTGCGGAAATTCCTAATAATGGATGAAGATAGAGCTATTAGGGGAATTTTCACATTCACTAGAATAAGTGTACAAGTGGACTCGATTCAGGGGCTACCTGATCACATCACATCGACCTTCAACATTACTTTATGGAAACAACTGTTGAACTACGAGAATACATCATTCAGATGCCAAGGGTGTATGTAAACAAGGCATCTCCAATATGCCCACCCACTAGCTAGAAAGGACCCCAAAGGGAATATGAAACAAAAAAAAAGGCCAAAGGGTGGTAGCGTACCGACCCGCTGGAAGAAGAGGACATGCAAACAAAACCTATAGGGAATCTTTTGGAATTTGACACACAAAAGGGATAAAAATATACATAGGAAGAGAACACCCCAAAATCTTAGTTAGAGCCATACAACATGAAACAACAAGAACCCCAACAGGAAGTAAGTGACATTAAACGAACTCATGGATCGGAAGGATTAGAATCTGACAAAGAACATCCAATGAACACATCGGAAAACTAGCTAGCTATTATTGCACCCTCTCCCAACTTTGGAGGTTGGCGAAGAGTGGAGAAGAAGAAGGGCCGAAAAGTATAGGCTTGTTGGAATTTATTTTTTTCTCTTTAGTAATCCTTTTTTCCTATTATTACAGGAACAACCATCTGCATATGCTTCAAGCATCTACAAAATGTAATTTTTTCATATGAATAAAATTACGACTTTTTCTATGAGAAAAGAATATATACTTTTAGATATATATAATTAAAATAACATGAAGGTTAATGTTTACCTTGATGAGTGTGGCCAAACCTAGGGGATTGATTGGGCCACGGGCCATAGACAAGTTGCATAGGAACCAAAAGCTTCTACAAACAGGTGAATGAGATTATTGCCTGAACGATTGTTTCTTCTCAGAAGCTGATTTTTCTAGATATCGGAGTTTGGGAAGGTGGTAGGGGAATGTTGACTATGCATAGACCGCTAACCTATGCATGCTCATTCGAGTGGTTTCTTTGCTCACTATGGTGTGCTAACTTGCATGGTTTGGCACCTCAGTGAGCTGAAGGGTGGTGAACTATGCTTTGGATGGTGAGACATGGGGAGGAGAAGAGAACTACTAAATTTTCTTGCTGTAGGAGTTAAAATGGGGTCGTTTTATTCTCTTCCTTGTTTAGTAAGAAATATGGCTATGCCTCTAGGCCCTAGGAGTTCCTTTGTAAATGGAATTTTGGATGTGGTGGTCGTCTGTTCTTTTTGGGTTTCCTCATCTTCATGCTTTCAAGAATTTTCCATGGTCCCTGTCGTCTTTAGTGGTATTTGTTTCACGTATCTATCGCCAAATTTTCTTAGGCTTGAGAGATGTAGTTTGAGGTCCGAGGCTCACTACCTTTGTCCTTGGTTTCTTTGGGTACTCTATTCAAGAGGAAGTATTGTAATCATGGGGGTGCTTCTTTAGTGATAATTGTGGAAGAATATGCAATTTTTCACAATTTTTATCTTCTTGAGTTTTGAAGCGAGATTTGATTACCAAGATACAACATTTGGGTGGTTGAATTAAACTATTCTTTGTGTTCTATATTATATAGTGGAATTCTTAGATGAAGGGGGGCATGTTGTGCGAGTTGGGTGATCTCACGAAGCCCTGGTTGGCCATTGCAGGCACATAGCAGAAGTGGAGGCTGATGGGCGTGTTGAGGCTATTTATGATCTCGAAGTGGCTCATGAACATGTTTCATCACCTAGCCATGTGGAAGCACCGCCATATTTAGAATGTTTGTATAGGCAGTGGTAAAGTCTTATCGCACTACTGATGGAGCTAGGGAAATAGAGAGATGATGACTCGAATGAGGTGATAACATTCATGATTGAATGATAACATAATAAACAAGAAATTCTGGACAAGATGACTTTACTTATAACGAGCCAAATATTGACTAATAAGTGACTAGATCATATTGAGGGTCAGATTGACCACCTAGAGATTCATGTTTATGGGGTCCCTAGACCCCCAAACATTTTTAATTCTAGATAGGAACTGATACACCCTCATAATATTTGACGAAAGTTCTTTTCATATGTATTCTATGTGGGTTTTGGATGCTTTGTGCATTTATTTTAAGGACACAATGTAAATTTTGGCACATTGGTATCACCTTTTGTATCTTTCTCCTAGTTAATAAATATGGTTGGAATGAGGTTAGGGCAGAAGCATACCTTAAAAAAATTGTTGATGTATTTCAAAGAACTAGTAGAATCTATTTAATCGAAAACAAAAATATGAAGGGTAAATTTCCAGTCTGGATTATAACCATAGCTTTAAAAAGTTGGTTAGATTCATGTGTTTCACATATCATCTCATCATAGATTTCCATTCAAAATATTTTGTTGCTCCTTGTCGGAGTTACATTTCAGATGTTTTGATAAAATTATAAATAGTTGGAGCCTTTAGTGATTAAAGAATGACAAAGTGAATTTGAATATCATTTACAACACTCTATACTACTTTATTTTGTCACATTTTGCAATACTTTATTCGAATTTTTTTAACCTCAATGTTGCTTACTATTTTGTATGAATTTTATGGCTACTAATTTTTGTCTTGTGAAATCACTTTAAAGAATTTATGAAAATGTTCCAATTCACATCATATAAGTAGTGATATTGGATTATTCCACAACACATAATATATTAATATATTATAACATTTATGATAAAAAAAAAAATCATATTCCATGTCTTGGTCCATTCCTCAGGAAAATAGTGTCACACCCATAGTTTTCCAATTGATTTATAACCATATCATTTAAATTTCCATGATAGTACTTATTCACAGTACATGTCAATTGAATAAGTGATTATACTGTCGATATAAATTTTCATTTTATTTATACCTTATTGATTCTGGATATTATTCTTCTTCAATCTAATAATTTATTATACACTCCATATAGATTTACATTTACTTCTCAACTGAATAATCATTTTGTTTTTAATATTTCAAAAAATAGATTTATTTTAATAATTAGATTTCAAATCATTTTTAACGTTATCTTATTCAAAATTTAATTAAAAACCAAAAAAATCGAATTTTAAATTTTTAAATTTATATAACATGACTTTAATTTTCTTTTTAACACTAGATTTATGAAACAACAAAATACTATCTTAATATCATATCTAATATTTTAGGGGTTTTTTGTCGTTTTACATTTAAATCCATCATAATTTATTAATTCCATCTCTAAATTCCTAAGTACTTTTTTTGGCATTTAATTCTATAATTATTAATATATATTTTTCAAGAATCAATGGATTTATGAGCATGTCATCATATTGTTTCTATTTATTAATTTTAAACATATACCATGCTCTTTTCTATCTTTTTTTTTGAGATTTTATTATAATTTTATAGCTTTTACATATACAATTTTATTTAATTGCAACTTTTTTATCTTTAATTTTTAAATAGTTTAAATAGAACAAATAATTATAACAAAGTCAATAGTAATTTTTCATTTTAATTACACTAAATACACATATATTTAGTTAAATTTTCAAATGGACTCAAAAAGGCATCAGGATGTGAGGTTAGGGCTAATGAGTGCTCCATATTATCACGTACAATCCATCATAGGTATCTTCATTCCAAGACATCATGACCAAAAAGTGCCCTACATCACCCTTAGAAGAGGAAAAAGGCTTAGATGGAATTAACTACCTCAAGTGTTGGAACTCGAATGTGTTGTACAAGCCCTATATTGTAATATTAAGGATGACCATAATCTTCAATTAGGTGGTGATCAGCCTCAATATTGGGGAACTTTATGGACCTTCATACACCTCCAAGCTTATTTAAATCAACTCTTATCATAATTCCTTACATATTCTGATTATATTTTGCTTAATGAGATGCATAAAAATAAAATACTAGATAAATATTGGATTATCTAAAAAGCCAAGAAGCTTCTTTCATGCCAGAAAGTGAAGTGGAAATTAAATTTTTGTCTTTAAACTATTAGATATATAAAAAAAAGTAATGATAATTTCATAAAATATGTGGAATACCCAAAGAATAAACAAAGCCATATATGATTCCTAATATCCTATGTTTCTCAAGTAAACATAATAAAAAAAAAAAAACCGCTTCTTATTCAATAAACAATGTTAGCTTTAACCCAATACTTTTTAAATCAATGATAATTAGATGAAGCGAGTCCTTCCCAAACAAATGCCTCATTAGACAATAAAACAAGAACTACAAGTGTTTAAGAGACTAACAATTTTTTTAAACAAAATAAACACAAAATTTTAAAATTTAGCCTTTCTAGCAAAAGTATAATTTCATTAAAGGAATGTCGTGGTTGCCATGATAATAGATCCCCTACAGTGACCACATAGGAAGCTAGAGCATAGGTCATTTTTCCATACAACTAACCAAGTAGAACATATTTCCATTTCCTAATAAATATTTTGAAATAAAATACAAGATAAATAGTGGATTATCTAAAAAGTGAAGAAGCTTCGGTCATGCCAGAAACTTAATTGGAAATTAAATAGTTTTACCTAAATCATTAGATATATAAAAAAGTAATAATAATTACACAAAATATGTGTAATACCCAAAAATAAACAAACTCATATATGATTCCTAATATCCTATGTTTCTCGAGTAAACATAAACAAAGAACATAAGGCTTCTTATTCAAGAAACCACATTAATTATAACCCGGCCCTTTTTAAATCAATGATAATTAGATGAAACTAGTCATTCACAAAAAAATGGATCACTAAACAATAGAACAAGAACTATAAATGTTTAAGGGAATAACAAATTTTTTAAACAAAATAAAAATAAAATTTTGAACTTGAAAAATGCTTCAAATTCTTGGGCAAGATATCAGATCTAAAGGTTAAAGATATTTCATGTACTTGAATGAGTATATGTGTACATAGAGGAAAGCTTCCTAAATGACTTACCCATCATTTAATAGTAGGATATTAGGTATGTGAAGAGATATGTTCTGGATTCATGAGACTCTAGCTTTCATTTCCAACAGTGGAGAAGAGATTGATAATTTAATATTTAATTCAAGACATGAACCTTAAATTAAATCTCTAGTATATTTCAAGCAAAACTGACTTTAAAAATGCTAAAAGCTTCTTTGGCTTGTTGTTTCCTCCATAACTGTCGAGCTAGTAAACTTTTGAGGCCCAATGCCCACCACCTATGTTCCTTAATTCATCAGCTTCCATGGAGGATACATTGTGTGGTATGCCTTCATCAATATTTGGAATGAAGACATTGGATTTTTTCGTCAAAATCTATAGCAAGGGGATGACGATCACGACTACATCCATCGCCTCCATTGCTTACACATCTTCTGTCTTGAACCATAGTATTAAGTGGGATAATGAGGAGGAGGAATTTAGAATCACTAAGGGAATTGAAGCTTTTCTTTTGGAAGGAAATAACAGTATGATAGGGTAAGTGATGAATGATGAACAAGTTGGATGACAAAAGAGCCAATAAATATTTAGACATACATAATGTTTTCCATCGCCAAGCAAGTGAATGAGGAATTATTTTTAAGTACAAGGAGATCACACAGAGGATATGGAGCAGTGGATTATGCAACATGAAAATTGATGGATTAGCATACTGAGTGGGCATATTAAAGTTGGATGAGAGCCACTTTGTGTGTGAATGCATGGTGATGATAAATGCATTCAGGACAACCATCAATTGCGACCCAAATTAGTGGGAATTTTATATCAACTTAACATTTATAAAGAGAAAAAAATTGAATTTAAAATATTTTTTCCTTTGTTAAACTTTTTTTTTTCTGCTCAGTAATATCAAAGGGATGTTAAATTTCTTTAATACTTAATAAAATTTCATACTAGACATTTAGAAAAAATTGATGGCAACAAGAAATTCAGTGTAAACAATAAATAAATAAAGTGAAGGATATTTTTCATTTAATTAATTTGTGCTTTCTAGTTCAATGGCATCATGGAGATGTATAATTCCTCTAATATTTGATATGAATTAGAATTTAAAATACATTAACAAAAAGGGAAGATTGGAAAGTATGTATTTTTTATATAAAAGAATTGAAAAAATTATAAAGAATGATTCAAAAATTTTAATGGCGCCTATCTCAGAATGATGGAGATGTGTAATTTTTTCCTTATTTATCTTGGAGTTGACATACAATACGAATGTTTGTGTCTGTGTGTCTATGTTGTAGTAGTATAGATAAATATCCAGGTTTCAACTATATATATATGTATATGATAGTATATTAAATTGGTAAATGAAAAGGAAAATTATGATTAAAACATTTTAGTGGTGTGTAACTCAAAATGAAAGAAATATCCAGTTCTTTTTTCCTTTAGTTTGGAGTTGACGCATGGAAAGAATATATATATGACTACTTATTTTATATATATAATATTAGATATAATATATTAATTATATATATATATATAATAATATTAATATAAATATATATATATATTATAATATTAAAATAACATGAAGGTTAATGTTTACCTTGATGAGTGTGGCCAAACATGGGGATTCGATGGGGCCAGGGGCCATATAAAAGTTGCATAGGACACCT
The DNA here is from genome assembly GCA_000404065.3 of Pinus taeda. Taxonomy (NCBI): domain Eukaryota; kingdom Viridiplantae; phylum Streptophyta; class Pinopsida; order Pinales; family Pinaceae; genus Pinus; species Pinus taeda. The sequence goes on along the minus strand of APFE030868935.1, from coordinate 248 downwards.
AAAATATTCTACAAACATGTGAATGAGATTATTTCCTGAATTTTTTTTTTTCTTAGAAGCTGATTTTTCTAGATATTGGAGTTTGGGAAGGTGGCAGGGGGATGTTGACTATGCATAGACCGCTAACCTATGCATGCTCATTTGGGTGGTTTCTTTAGAGTGAAAGGGTAATTCAAGCTAAGGGGCTTGTGCTTTGGTCTCTATGGTGTGCTAATCTGCACAACTTGGCACCTCAGTGGGTAAAGGGG
>APFE030868933.1:0-10039 GCA_000404065.3 Pinus taeda | reverse complement strand
TTTATTTCCTTCAAGTTTTCTTTTTCAGCAAGTAGTTAGAAACCACTAATCACACACTTTCACTCATCTAGAATTCACCTTACACACACCATCACTCATCTGTTTATAAATACATCACTCCATTTTAGGAAGATAAATTAACCACAAACAACACCCCCAAACGACAAAAAGCTTTAAGAGGTTGCTTAAGTACATATAGTACACCTTCACTTCATCAGCTTACGAGCCCCGGGTTGACAATTAATGACATCAATTTAGGAACACTAAATTGACTAAACACTTGTTACACTCTGATGAGGACAACCTTCAATCTCTCTTCCCTTAGTGCCCCCTAATAATCCTATAGATGACGGCTCTATATCTTGTAGGTATTCCTATAGGATCCTGTAGGTTTTCCTATAGGATCTTGTAGGTGCCTCTGCACTGCAAAAATGCTCCTTGTCTCATGTAGGTGGTACTTCAAGAAGGCCAAGGAAACCTCTTTTTGATGAATTATCGAGATTGAAAATTTTCTTTTAGTGTGGGAATCAGTGTTTTGTTTCCTTATATGGACGATCGTTTGGGATGGTTTGCTAGTTTTCTAAGTATGAGCACCTCCTTTTGGATAGTTGGTCCCACTATTAGTCCATCATTCCACTTACCTCGTCATCATATCCCACTTTGTTCCTCTATAAATTAACCATTTTTTGCATTATCTCCTTTTTCTTCTGATTTGACTACTGCCACGTGTGGAGTGGTCTAATTGTTTTCTCCTTGTTGACTGGCCGAAGGTGGCCAAGTTAACTGGCCACCTTTGCTTATAAAACCAAATCTTACTTACATAATCCTACATTTTTTATCATATCATTCTAACAAGAGAGAATGAGTAAGATGACATACCTATGGGTAAGATGCTGTGATGATGTTTCTTGTTGGAGAATGATGTCCCTGTGTTGTGTAATGATGCATATTTTTTATTGGCCTCTTTTGATGCTTGTTTCCGTAGATGTGCAGGTACTGGAGAGTGATGCTAATGATCTTGTTGCTACTGCTGAGCTCTAGAGGAGCTTCCTTAACCTTGAATATTTATGCTCAAGATGACTGCAACCTTGTGAAATTTCCTTTGTGTGATAGGCTGCTACAGGATTTTCTATAGGAAACCTACAGGATGTCCTGTAGCTGCCTCTCCCCTAAACTTTCATACTTTTTTCACTTATGGAACATAAGGATTGTTGACTTGAGTAAAGAATGGTTCTAATGAATGGTAGGTGAGAGGTATAGCCTTCAGGTATTGTCCCATTATCATCTATTCTCACCCTCTTCTATTTGTTTTTTCTTTAAAAATTGTATATTTTTTTTAATTGACTAAGTGGATGGACGGAGGGGTAACTAGGTGATGAAAGGCATGTTGATGATGAAGTGGAGTGATAATTTTTTTTTCTGACACAAGATGGTCATCCCCTTGCTCTAGGGTCACTTTTCTTGGGATTCCAAAGCCACTGTAATTCCTACAGGAAACTCCTGTAAGTTTTCAGGGAATCTTGTAGGATTACAGGGAATCCTATAGAAAACACAAATCATGTGTAAACCGAGCTAGAGGAGTTCATAAATGAAGGGATTGATGGAATAATGAGGAATATGAGATGGAGGAATTAAAATATGGATTTTGTAAGTCCTTTTGTTCCTCTCAAGTTGCACTGACCCTCCTCCTACTGACCTATAAACAAAAGTTTCAAAAAAAAAAAAATTCTCTCTTTTTTTTCTCTTTTTTGAAAACAACTAATATGCCTCCAAGGAGGTTTTTATCCTAGCTGCTTGCCCTGGGTGCCTCAAAAGAGGTTTTCACCCAGAGCTATTTTTATTTTATTTTCTCTTTTGAACACCATTGGGATGCCTTAAAAGGTTTTCAACCCAACAATGGGACTCAGGTGCCTCATGGAGGTTTTCACTTGAGTCTCTTTATTTATTTATTAATTTTTTTTTTTTGCAAGAACTTGATGGGGTAGAAGATGAGACTTAATCCACCACTGTCACTGATGCCATTGATGAATTCTTTCTTTGACAAGGGCTTCTTGTAGACCTTCAATCTGCACCCAGTGACAAGTAAAGGGATAGCCTCTACATCAATGGTTCTTATCTGTACTAAACCATTATCGTGACATTTTTCTATGACATAAGGCCCTAACCATCTAGTCCTTAGTTTGCCTTTAAAATCCTTGTATCTGGAGTCACACAACAAATACAAATCACCTTCTTGGAACTATTTTTCCTTTATGTTCTTGCCATGCCAAATCTTCATTTGAACTTGAGTCACCTCTGTGTGCAGGAGGGCTTGCATCCTAAATTCATCTAACCCATTCAGCTGAAGCAATCTTTCTTGTTGTGCCTAGGTGAGATCTAGATCCAGTTGTGCTGCCATTCTTAAGGTTTTGTATTCAAATTCAATGGACAGAAAGGCCTTATTCCCATAGACCAACTCATAAGGAGTGAATCCAGTGGTGGTCTTCTAGGTGGTATTGTAGGCCCAAGTGGCCTCAACTAATCTATATGCCCAATCCTTTCTGCTCCTGCTAATCAATTTGGTCATAATGTATTTCAACGCTCTGTTTCTTACCTCCACTTACCCATTAGCTTGTGGGTGGTAAGGACTGGGTGTTCTATGCATGATCTTGTGCTGGCTCAACAAATTTTCAATCATGTGAGATGAAAATTGACTGCCTTGATCAGTGACCAGTTTTCTAGGGTATCCAAACTTATAAATACATTTTCCCTTAAGAACTTAGCCACTTTCTCTTCTAATGTTGCTTTGATGGCCTTGGCTCCAACCCACTTGGTTAAATAGTCAGTGCACACAATGATGTACTGATTTTTCCTAGATGAAGGGTCAATGGGTCCAAAGAAATCCATGCCCCACTTGTCAAATGGCTCAAAAGTAACTTGAGGTTTCAAAGGCATTTCATCCCTCAAGATAGGTTTCCCCATCCTTCGGCACTGATCACACTAACTAGTATACCTCCTCACATCCTGGTGAAGAGTGGGCCAGTATAACTAGCTTGTAGCACCTTGAATGTTGTCATTTTGGCTGCAAAGTGACCTCCACAAGGCTCATCATGACAGGTCGGAAGGATGTCAAAGACTTCCTCCTCCCTGACACATCTTCTCAGAATTTGATCTAGGCCTAGTTTGAAGAGGTTCCCCCAGTCCAAGTGAATGGGGTGCTCTTCCTCACAATATTTCTCTTTTCCTTGGAGGAAAAATGTGGTGGAAACTATGCAGACACCAAGTAATTTTCTATGTCAACAAACCATGGAGGGAGAACTGAAATGGTGAATAAGTGTTCATACAGTAGCTGATCATCAACCATTCCTTCCTCCCTTGCAGGAAAAGTCAATCTAGATAAAATAAACCTACAACAACATTCTCCTTGTCAGGCTTATTAATAATAGTTAAATCAAACTGTTGCAATAAAAGTAACCATCTAATAATCTGGGCATTTACATCAGGTTTATTCATCAAGTATTTAATTGCAGCATGGTCAATATTCACAAATGTTTGGTAAGCTATAATGTAATGCCTAAATTTGTTCAATGACTACACAACAACTAGGAGCTCCTTTTCAATCACTGTGTAGTTCAGTTCGACTTTTGACAAATTCTTACTAATGAAGTAAATGGCATAAGGTAGTGTTATAGAAATATTTGGGCACTTCAACCCCAATCTTATGTGTCAATAAACTAGGGCTTTTCAACCCCTAAAAGATTTGTTTCGTGCCCTAAAAGAACATGGTCATTTGATTACATCATTTCCCAAAAGTTCCACCTAAAAAACCGTCCAGAAATGGCCCAAACTGAACCATATTGACTGCTACACTAGCCAGGTGCAATGCATACTGAGTGGTACACTGCTCAGGTGCAATGCATACTGATTAGGCCTTCTGTAGGGTGCGATGGGTGAGGATGGAAAAATGTCCGAGATAGTTTGCTAAATGGATGCTCATGGAATCTTCTAGAAACTTCTCTTATGACACTTGCCTCTCTGAATTCACCCAGGGATGAGTAAGAGATCCAATAAATCTCCAAGTGGAACCAATTTTAACAAGTGGAATCAATTGTAACAAGTGGAATGACACTAATCAAAACCCCAGAGATGACTCACACCCTTGCACACATCTATAAATGGATCCCTCATCTACGAGATCTAGAGGCTGGAATTTTGTATTTGAGGAAAGAGAATAGTATTGTTGGTGTGATCTTGCTATTTCATGAGGTGAAGAGGGATTGATGTTGGGAGGATGATGCTGGATCAGACAACTGGGTTGTAATTCTCCCTTCTATTTAATAAAGTTCTTCAAGATTTCTTCCATATAATCGTGCATTTGTGAATGTTATTATATGTTCATTATACATCTGATTCTGTAATGCTTATGATATAATAGATCGAGATTCTTTGATGGTTATTTGTTACTGTGTCTCTACAGGTACTCTCCAAGCAGGATAAGTACAGGGAGGAGTTGCAAGCTATGTCAAGGGGGAGAGAGATCAAGCAAGGGAATAAGCAGAAGTTCTAGGTTGGTCCCTTTGTCTTTGTCTTATCTATTATACATAGAAGAAATCATGAATTGCTTTAAATTGTTGTTTCTAGGGAAGCTGCCAAACCTAGAGGGCTAGTCATTCGAAAAGACACTAGTTTTCCCAGAAACAGGTAGCCTATCATCTATTTGGCCTAGAGCTGCTCCTATGGCTTTGTGAGAGGCATCAACATGTATATGGAAAGGAAGATCCCAATTTGAGCCTCCAAGAATAGGTGCAGTAGTCAACTTGTCCTTTAGGGTGTCCAAGGCCTCTTGATAGCTTTCTGACCATAAAAATTTGGAGTCTTTGGCCAATAACCCAAATAATGGAGAATATAACTTGTTGAAGTCTTTTATAAATATCCTATAGTATCCATTAAGCCTAGAGAACTTCTAACATCCCTTTGTTTTTGTGGAGGTGGGACCCTTTGGATGATGGCTATCTTATTCGGGTCCACCTGCTATCCTTTCTGGGATATTGAATGACCTAGAACAGTCCCTACAGTCATCAAGAAATCACATTTTTTAAGGCTAAGGGACAAGTTTATTTCAATGCATTTGTTTAGCACCTTACCCAATTTGGAGAGAGCCTCCTAAAAATCACACCCATAGGGTGTAAAATCATCCATATAAATTTCCATTACATCATGGACTAGCTCGGCAAAGATACTCAAGGCTGCCCTCTGGAAGGTGGGAGGGGCATTCCATAGGCTAAAAGGAAGGACCCTATAAGTGAAATTACCCTAAGGATAGGTGAAGGTGGTTTTATCCTAGTCCTCTAGGCTAATCTGTACCACTGAACCCATCTAAGAAAGAGAAAAATTGTTTCCCTGCCAATCCATTTAACACTTGGTCAACGAAGGGTAGAGGAAAATGGTCCTTTTTTGTTGCTTTGTGTAACTCTCTATAATTTACACAAGTCGTCCACTTCCCATTTTTCTTTGGAACCAACACCAAAGGAGAAACCCACTCACTATCCGAGATAGGGTAAATGAATCTTGCATCCAACAACTTTTGCAATTCTTCTTTGACTATATCCTTCAGAGCTGGATTCATTCTCCTTTGGGGTTGTCGGTCTAGTTTGCAACCTTATTTGATATAAATTTGGTGGGTACACACTGAGGGGTGCACTCCCTTCATTTCTTTGTAACTCCAAGCAAAGGCATCCAGATGTTCCCTTAGCATGTTGCACAACTCTTCTTCTTAGTGTACAGAAAGAGAGGGGTTGATTTTCAAAGTTATTTTAGGTTCGAATTCTATTGTCTTGACACGAGTAGGGTTTGAATCAACTAAGCATAGATCCATCTGATGGTTTCTCTTGGTTTCCTTTACTACTTCCTCTAAGGACAAGGTGCTGGGAGTTGGATTTTGGAGTATGTGTTCAATTAAATCATCTTCATCTTCATCTGTTTGTCCTCCTCCCATGGAAACTTCTAGGGTATAGAGTTGGGCTTAGTAGACTTCATCTTCTTCCTCCGCTTCTAGCCATAAAGGTAAATCATGTTCTAAAGATGGCTGAGCAGGAGGGTAAAATACCAACTGCTTGCACAGATGCCCATTTTTTATAGTCATATTTCTAGCCCTCTAGCAGATGTAGCCATCGACAATGGCTAATCAAGGCATCCCAAGTATGAGAGAATAAAAATTAAGCTTGGCCTTAGGATGGAGAACTAGGAAGTCTGTCAGGTACTCCCAGGAGTCAATGGAGACCATCACATCCTCAACAATCCCCTCAGTGGCTACTATGGAACGGTCTGCAAGTTGCAAGACTGTTGTGGTCATTATTAATACACCCTTGAGATTTAGCTTGAGCATGGTGTCCTTAGTCATCACATTAATGGCAACCCCAAGATAAATCAAGGTTTGTGGGACAATGGTGAAATTAATATGTACATCTACTACAAGGCTTCTAGGGTCTAAATACTTTGGGAAAATTGCCTACCCCAACATTAAGTCAGACAGCCATCCAATGACATTAATGGTAGGGGTGTTATTTTTTGCCTCCCTGGATGTTTGAAACACTTCTCTTTAATCAATTTGTTGTAAATAGGTACATCCTTAATGGCTTGGAGAAGTGGAATTTTGACACGGATTTTTCAATTCACCCAGAAGCTCATTCTCTTCTCAAGCAAGCTAGACTAGATGATTTAATATTTCAGGAAAGGGTGGTGAATTCACTCTAGGCATAATTCCCTCTATTTCCTTCTCGCTCTCCCTAGGTGGAGATGGAGGTTGGTTGTCTGGGATTACTCTCCCAGAGCTCAGGTTGATCTCCTAAATTTCCATAGCTTAAGGAGGGTAGGATGTCTCTCCACTGTATAATTGTTGTGTCTGTCTGTTGTTCAGGTTCGGATTTGTCTAGGCAGGTATATGAGGTTGTTTATCTTGAAAATAGCAACACGAAATGCTAAATATAGAAGTGGTAAATTTAAAACTATTACAAATAGCATTTCGGGATAACTTCCTATTTTAGTTAGTCCTTGAACTAAACAGAGAAGTAAAATTCGAATTTGATCTTAGCAACTGTTTGTAAAACAATTAATTAATTCAGCATGTTTTAATTAGTTGTAGAAAATAAAACATGAAGTCTATGTGGGGACATGCAACAGTTTCTCCATTGATTGAGGAATTTATCCATCAGTTAAATAGATAAGGATGAGTTGTAATTAGTTGGCTCAGTTAACTGAGTCAAGTCCAATTAGATTAATTCAAACAATTTGTTGAATTAATTGTGAGTTCAGTCAGTTAATGCATGCATGCATGTAACTACTACACTTCAGATAACTAAATATTCTCTCATAAATAACTCATGCATGTCAGTTCAGACAGAGACCCAGTTGAGATCAAATGGAGGGACAATGTACTATCAGTTGCTAGAAAATTCCATTGTGAATATCTCTTGTATGCAGAAGGAATTCTTTCCTTTAGGATTGCGCAGTTACTTCTTTAGTTTTTGTGAGTGTGATGAGGCCAATTCACACATGTGGCATCACTAGACCTTAAGAAAAATTGTGCAAGGAAATATGAGGCTTAGAGGGCTTGAGGAGGACATATACTGTGTCTATTCAGTCTATGATTTGTATTGTTTGATTGTAGAGAGAGAAGGATAGCTTGAGAGTTGATTCTTTTTGCAACTTGAACATATTTCCTTTTGTATGATAATACAAACATTAGGGTTTTAGGCTGAGGCTTTCCTCGAGTTATTTCTTCTGTATTATGTGTGATTGATTTCTCATTCTCAGTTATATGTGTTCTCATTGATCTTGCAAAATTCAATTAAGCTTCCGCAAAGTTTGTTGTAGAAGTAGATCTTGTATTTTTCTTTAGTCTATTGCTTAATATGTTGATCTACAGTGAGAATTTCTACATGGTATCATAGCAAAGGTGATCAACGCGAAGAACAATATACAAGAAGGGAGAAGTTCGAAGGTTGAATTTTGTGAATATAGAAATCGAGTTCTTATCACATCTCAATTTCACCAATGGCATTCAACGGTTTAAGACTCGAATATGCTCTTTATGGAAATTCGAATTATATAGCCTGGAAGGATCACATGGAAGTAGTATTGGAGGATAATGGTCTAAAGGACTTCATTTATCAAGAATTCCCCAAGCCGACTGATGCTACTGAATTGGTGGAATGGAAGAAATGTGTGGCTAGAGCAAGGAGAATCCTTCAGGAGGGAGTTCAAGACCACATAGTCTTGAGTCTCCATGGGAAGGAGACACCATTTTCGATGTGGAAAACATTGAAATATCTATATCAAAATAGCAGCAACCAGAGGAAGCTGGTGCTGAAAGACAAGCTTCGGAAAATCAAGTGTGAAAAGGGCAACACGATCTCTACATATCTGAACAAGCTCACCACCTACAGGGATGAGCTTGGAAGTGTAGGGATCATGACTACTGATGATGACATGGTGAATCTTGCACTCCTCAGTCTTCCTAAGAGTTGGAATAGCTATCAAGACTCAGTTAATGGAAGAGAAAATTACCAGATTGGGAACAACTTTGGTCAGATCTGACACAGGAGGAGATAATTAGAAGCACCAGAGATGGATCCTCATTGAAGCAAGATGATGAGGAAAATCTAGCCTTAGCAAGGAAGGTGAGGAAGGGGAAAGGGAAGGCGTCCCATTCCAAATCCAGTTCTTCCCATGGTGGGAAGAAGTTTGAGAAATCAAAAGTGTGATGCTTTCATTGTCATGAAGTGGGCCATTATGCTATGAATTGTCCACAAAAGAAATCCAAGAAGGGATCCTCCAAGGGATCTGATGGTGAGGCACTAGCCTCATAGTTTGAGTTGGATTTCTCGCTTATCACATGCATGGTTTCATCCATGATGTAATGTGTGTGGTACCTAGACAGTGGAGCTTCATTCCACATGTCATGTGACAAGAATCTCTTCAGTACCTTGGAGGAGAAGGATCTCTAGATGCAGATCGAGATGGGTGATGATGAAAAGTACTGTGTTTCAGGTGAAGGTACGGTTGTCTAGTACTGATATGCCTCAGGTGCTTTCACGTGGAGAAGTGCAAGCCCATGCAGACTCCTCTAGTTGGGAACTGGAGGAAGGAGGATGCTACTTCAGGTGAGGTAGTAGTTGCTACTCTTTATTGGTAGCTGGTGGGTTCACTTATATATCTAGTGAACACATGACCCGACTTATGCTTGTGGTGAACCATCTGAGTTAAGCTATGGTTCAACCTACCAAGTTGTTTTTGAAGGAAGTGATGGAAGTGTTGAGATACCTCAAAGGCACATCTCAGTTCGGATTGTGGTATAGTCAGACAGAGGGAGTGAACCTTCAGGGCTTCACAGATGTGAATTGGGCAGGGAGTCCATCAGATTGGAAGAGCACTTCTAGAGGAATCTTCAACCTTGGTTCAGCTGTAGTTTCCTGGTACAGCAGGAAACAGAGATCAGTTGCACTTAGCTCAGCAGAGGCTGAATACATGGCTTCTAGACAGGCTGCATGTGAGGCCATTTGGATGCGGAAGATTATAGTGGGATTTTTTGGTTAGAGGATGGATCCAACCATGATCTATTGTGATAATTAGAGTTGTATCAAACTCTCTGAGAATCCAGTTTTTCATGACAGGTCCAAGCAAATTGATATCCGATATCACCATCTTTGAGACTGTGTGGTTAAGAGGATCATGTTGTTGTTGTATTTTCTACCGAGGAACAGGATGCAAATATTTTGATGAAGGCATTGTCAAAATGCAAGTTCAAGTTCCACAGAGACAGGATTGGGTTTACTGATAATCCCTTTCTTGTTGAGAGGAAGTGTTGAAAATAGCAACAGGAAATGCTAAATATAGAAGTGCTAAATTTAGTACTACTATAAATAGCATTTCGGTATACCTTCCTATTTTAGTTAGTCCTTGAACTAAAATAGAGAAGTAAAATTCGAATTTGATCTTAGTAGCTATTTGTAAAATAATTAATTAATTCACCATGAGTTAATTAGTTGTAGAAAATCAAACA
>APFE030868926.1:0-25338 GCA_000404065.3 Pinus taeda | reverse complement strand
TAACTTATAGGAGGCACAAATTCTACAGATGGAATTTAATTGAAGTGATTTTTACGCCATGGGAATGATATTGACGAGTAGAACAATGTTAAGATGCTATAGTTATGCCCATAATGACCAAATCAACATTAGCAAAAAATGACCATAATCGACACTGGGGAGATCATTTACTTACAGACCCAATTAGGTATTTATCAATTTGGGATGGTGATTCTAACTAGTTAAAATAGGTCTAGTTACCCCTCAATCTCCCTAATGACTTGTGACATTTCTAATTACTTATCAACAAGAAGGGGTATCAAGCTTACCCTATTGCAGCTAGCTTGCAATAAAATGGTCCTTAAAATGACATAAGGGCTTGATTAGGAAAGGATACTCATTGTCCTAATCAAGAGAAAGATATCATAACATAAACCAACTTGAATTTAGAATAAAATTTTAGTTAACAAATCAAAGAAATAGTTCTCAGATGTGTTACTTGTTCACAGAAAAATGGCAAAACAAATATCTGATAAACAGTTGTTAGATCTATGTTGTTCATATATCTAAATTCAAATGAGATTGTGTGGACCTATTTCACTTGGTCTTCGTTCATCTATCCCACATCGACCATGTCACTGTGGTAGAATTCCTAGAAATTTCATCCTCGACTATATTTAAAATTGTCGGGAGAGTGGGACAAAATTCTGCCTGTTAGTTCACGTGCACAAATCTTTGTTAATTTCCTTGCTGGTTTGGGTCCCACTAAAGGCCCTCGGTCCCTGTGGAACCCATAATTCTTGTTACATTTGACTTGGACTTTCCCCTTCATTATTTTTCACAGATCATTCGACTAGCCCCACCATGCGGAGTCACCCTGAGACTTGTAACCCAAGATTTTTAGTATGCCCCTCATTTAAAATCTCTGGGTTTAGGGTGTCGTCACTAGCCCCTAATGCCAAGATTATTTCCTTCTATGTCCCAACTTCATTGCAACTTGTCTTGTAACTATGGGTTATGTTGTAACTTATTTTTACCCTATGAATATTTTCTAGTTTTCCCTTTATGTTAAAAAAAAATGAAAATAGAGAAAAATAAGAATTAAAAAAAAAAAGGAGAAAGAAAAAAAAAATACAAAAAATATAAAAAGAGAAAAGAAACAAAAGAAATAAAAATGAAATAAAAGATCAAAAAATAAAAGAATGAAAAATGAGAGAAAAATAAATAAAATAAAATCTAAAAAAAGCGTGGAATTAAAATGTCGCCCCTCATAGTTTAATTTTTTTTCTATTTAATAATAAAATTGTTTGAATTGACCACCACCCGTCAGCAATTAGTGAAAGCACATGAATCAACGACAGAGATCAAGCCCACTTTGATTAATAACCCGTGCCTAATATCAGGACCCCCTACATCCTCAAACATTAACAGGGGTCGGGGGAGGGGGGGGTGTTCTGTAAAGCGGACATGATTTGTATCGCTTTTAATATGTGGTGGCTTTGTGGCTATTGTGGCCACCCTCCACCATATACCACTTACAATGATACACACCACCCCCTCCGCAGCAAACCACTCATACACCTATTTGTTCTATCGCTACCCACATTCTATTATTCTTACTTCCTACCAACATTCTGATACTCTTAGCTGACGTTATCCCTCCCACTACATTAAGCACATGAGTGTTGCATATTTAAAACTTGCGCCACATGTTCAATCATATTTAACACCCTGCGCCAATAAGGGTTACACCCCAAAGAAACTGTTATTCATTCCTCATAAACACTGCTATCAAATAAAAAATATTCCCACTCAAAGAGTTGTAATTTATCAGAACAATGAAACCATTTTTCATATTACAACTGAGTCGATTTTCCTATCCGTTCAGCTAAATCCTCAAGCTTTCGTACACCGTTTTTCCTCTGATGCTTTAATGGAAATCTACCAAAAACTCACTTTCCCACATAGAGCTCACATTTTTGAATCATTTTTATCGGAAAACTCAAAATTACCCAGAACTAACCCTCCTTATCCCTCTACAACGTTTCCTGACATGTCTAGGTAGGTTATTTCCTTAGTGTCTTGTCTGTTAGGATATGCTAGCGACCAATGGGTTGATTAAGTCATTTTGTATTTTCTATTAGTGTTTTATTCTGGAAAAAAACCGTCAATTATGTTTAACTGCAACAAATTTTTTTCTGATACTATTCATAACCAATTTTTAAAGTTCAACGGAGAAGGATCATTTAAACACCATGGAGTTTTGGTTTACTTGTTTTTATATTATCAATCTGAAAGATTCAACTTTCCCTTGAAAAAGTTGGATGCTAAAGGTAAACCTCTGTTAGTAATTCATTAGACATATTTGGTCAGGAAAATCTCTTAAGAGTTTTCTTTCAGTGATTTTGTAAATCAATTCTTGTATATAGCTACTTGTTTGTTAAATAGCGATGCAATCCCTAGAATTTCAACAGAGATTAAGAGAATTCTACGTCTATGTGAACATAAAAAATTTGGACATTGGTATTTATACCAGAATTTCACTAAACTTAGAATTTATTGCTATGATCTTCAACCATACAAATTTCCAGTGTTTCTCCACATGAGGATTTTTGCATTGTAGTACATCTTGCAAATGCTGAAAATATGGATGAGGTTCATTTTATTTCTAGAAAACAAAAGGCTTAGTTTAAACTGAAAGTGCAAGTTGGCCAATTTATAGTCAATACTAGAGCTACAAAGAAAGAGGTCAATGACTTATTGAGCCAGATGAAGTTTAAATTAAGTTTTACTTGGTCATATGATCCATTAGGAGTAATCTCCTCAATGAGGATTGCTAAAAAATTTGCACCATATATGCATGTGGCAAAACCTGAAATTGAGCAGTATGCCAACAAGGAAGACTAGACAAGGAATATATTACAGGGGATTGAAAAGCCAGTTTCCAGTCAAACAACATTGGAAACTTCAAGAATGATAGAGAAAGAACTAAAGAGACTAAGAGAAAGTATATCACAAGCAGAGTCGTAGTTTTTAAAGATTAGCATTCAAAGTATTCAAAATGAGGAAATTTGTACCCATTAAAGAAGAATCTTCAAAAGCTCAAACTTCTGAAAAAACTTACTATAGTGGTAATGTCAGCATGGTCTCCTTTTTCATTACAACAAATTTCCGAAGACATATTAGAATCACCTTCTTCTCATTCTTCTCCAAAACAACAAAGTATTGTTTGCCAATTTCTTAGAAATGAAGAAAAATGAGACTTTAAAGACTTCAACATATGAAAAATTTTGGAAGCAGACTTCCTCAACTCAGACCAGATTACTTTTGGCCCTTGAGAATGAAAAAGGCCAGTTCCAATTAGTATTCTTGGAACCAAAGGTCCCAGTGCCTAAATCTGTTGAAGATTATAAAACTTCTATATTTTCATTTGACATTAAGAAAATTCATCCTATTGGCCAGATTGACCTTGATAAGAAAGTAGGGGAAATGATATATTCATCCTTAACAAGTTTTTCCATGGAACCTTCCAAGTTACAAGCTTCTCTCAATAACATTCATTCTCAATTATTGGAGAGGATATCTTCTTCAGCAAAGGACACCAAAATCAAAGGACTTGAAGATTTAGTTATAAAATTAGGACTAGATCCTAAATATATAAAGGAAATTGAGGAAATCATCAAGAGTATAAATGTTGATATTCAAGCATTGAGGAAATAGTTGAAGCTGCCAACAACTCAACATCCACAGGCCCAAGAAGTTAATCCGTTAGAGATGGAGAAGGAGAATATGCTTCAGATGATTTTTGAACATAATATACAGATATATAAGATGGAAGCATAAATGGAAAAATTAATCATTGAAAAAGAGCTACAACTTAGTACTACAGCAACAACTTCCACAATAGTGACTTCAACACCATCAATTTCTAGAGTAGCAGTGTCTACAGTAGAAACATATCCCACAGGATCACATTCAGCAGAGAAACTGTCAAAACCTATGGGAGACTTTTCATTGAAAGATATTGAAATTGAAAAACTCAAAACTTTACTCAAGAAAGTTCAAAATGCCAAGATAAGGGCTGACAACACATATCTCGTTGAAGTTCAGAAGAATTTTAGGTTAACGAGGCAGATAAAGAAATAAGAAAATGAGTCACCGTTTACATAGACATTGGTAGAGGCAATAGAGAAAATTTGGATTGATATCAATTCCACCATGACTAAACTCTAGACATCAATTCAGATTATTTTTGAAGAGGATGATTTGGTGGATAGATCAAAGGAAGTCATCATAGGAATCAAAGAAGATTTGGAGCATATGCATGGAGAAGCAAATAAAATAATTAAAGTACTGAATGCTAAAACTAAAGAAGAATTAGAAGAATTTGGAATTGAGGACAAAAATGATACTACCATAGAGGTAAGAAGATTTTTGACAAAGAAAAAATTGATGTTACAGTTAGAAATAAATTGAAGCCTAAATCAGAAATTTTCACAGGAAATTTAATACTCTACAGCAAAAGCGACTTCCAGCTCTAAGACATTCTACTGGCCAATTGATTCCATTAGAATACTATTAGTACAAATTGCACAAGATAGCAACAAATAAAACCAAATTTTCCCAGAAGGCCTAGAGTATGAGCTTCTCATTCAGCATGAAGTTAGTCATTTGTTCATCACTAGGCCTACTTTTGAAAATTACACAGAAGTAGATGAGGCATATAGGAGGGTAACAAAATTTCCTATCCTAGATGAAAAGAGATAGGACATGTTACATGAACTCATTGAGTAAAATGAATGCAAGGAATTCAGTGACCAGTCACAATAAAAAGAGGGGTTGTAAGCTAAGAAATATGAGTAGAAAGCAGAAAATCAGTCAAAGACAAAAATCATCAAACAACACCCTAAAATTATGTGTTGATTATTAAAATTAGTTTATAATAGATATTTTCCATTTCTACTTTTGTAAATAAAAAACAATTTCAGATATTATCTCATTTTGTAAAAAGAATGGCTTAGACTTAAGTTATTTTTAAATTTCGATCTATAAGTATTTGGTATATCAAAGAAGTCAGGGTTGAACCCATGTAATGTACCAATGACATGCTTGTAATGTTCAAATCTATTTTTGAAGATAATTGAACGATTCTGGATTCATTCTTAACAACTTGTGTACCTATGTGAGTTTGTCTTATTATCAATTATGTTTTCATATTTATTTCTGCACATGTTCAAAGTAACATAGAAGATTGGAAAAGGCTACATTGAATATCAATCTCCCTGAAAGCCCCTACAAAGTTACTATCATTAAAAAAGATTAATTAATGGAACTGTTTGTCTTAGTTAATTCCTCTAAATATTTAATTATTGCTTTCTTCCATCTCTTGAATGTGTTCTATTTGGATGTAGAAAACTTCTACACGCGCATGTTGTATATGATGAATTAAATGTTCAATATGAATGTTTGTCCAGTTATATACTTTCTTTACTTGTGCTTTTCAAATCAATTTAAAGATTAATTATGTTAGGAACGAAAATAAACCCTTAAATTTTCTCAGAAATACTTAGAAATTATGCCTGCTTAAAGGTTTAATGCATTGATCATCCATTTAAAATCAAAATGTTACTTTAGATGCTTTGGCATAGTTCCCCGGCCTAAAAATGTCTACAATGATACTACAGGTTCTACCAAGCATTGATAGTGGCCCAACTTCCACCTCATCCTAGATAATCGACCCCGAGTGTTCCTCTTAGTGCTCCCTCTAGATCATTCATTGATATTGCACAAGGGGTCATCCAATTATCAGGAACGCTTATCCTCCAATGGTCCAAATCTCTCTGGCTCAAGTGTTTGTTCATTATGCTTGATCAAAGGGTTTAATAAGATCACACAATTTCCTCTTCATATCCTATTATTTGTGCTTCAAGGAATTCTAACCCTGTGCCTAGTGACAAATCCTGGATTATATAAAGCCTCTGCCTAGGCCTCAGATACATATTCAATGAAATATGAGGGCATACATAAGCTCTTCCATCATATCCTTCCTGAGCTTTAAAGAAACTTGGCAGTCAGTCAATTTAATTGTGCTTTAAATTCCATTACGTTAAGTTTTTAATCTAGGTTTGTGAACTTATGAAGTGCACAACAAAATATATGCAAGGATTTATTTTCTAATTCTACCACATGTAAATTGACATGAAATGAAATTTTAATTTAGGAAACTAATTAAAATATGAACTAGGAAATTGATGCAAATTTAATTTGAGTGTTGGAAAATTAATATATGAAAGAAGGTAAATCTTATCTATGAAAGCATGGAAAGTTTGTCTATCAAAGCATGTAAATATTATCTATGAAATCATGGAAACTTAATCTATGAAATCATGAAAACTTAGTCTATGAAAAGCGAGTAAAGTTAATCTATGAAAGCTTATAAATTTAATGTAAAAAACATATGAAATCTAGTTTTATGAAAAGATATAAACTTATTCCCAGAAAACATGTAAACTTATTCCAGGAAAACATGTAAATCTAATGTGTGAAAATGATTAAAATCTAGTCTATGCATGACATTGAAATCTAGTCTATGAATAATGAAAGAAAGAGTGAATATGCTTGGAAAAGAGGGCCACTCTAATGCTTCAACAAGCACACTAGAAGATGAAAATTAGAATAACATCATATATTAAATGAAATTAGCTTGGAGCAACATAGGTACAGAGATATCTCTTCAATTAGTCCAATTACAAATTCTAAATTTCTTCTCCCTTCCTCTCCTCTCAATGGAGAAAGCACCGTTATTTATACAAAAAATAAGATAACTAATTAATAAATGTAGATATACAAATCTCTCATATATCCAATAAATATCTCATGTGGTTACAACCACGTGCAAAAATCTAGCAAGTGAAATTTCTACAAACCCTCTCAAATATAAAAAGTATTTAATAAGAAATCTTATCAAAACTTCAATCGTTCTTCTTCATGAAATGTGCTTGAATAATGATCTTTCAAGTATTCCTAAAATCTTCAAGAGTTTCAAGAGGAAATTTGAATTTTAGGCTTAGTGTTCAAATATGACTTTGATGGAATCTTCTAATATGCATGCAAACAACACAAAACTCATCCAACTTTTAGATATAAGTGAATACATATTATTTTTCTAATATTTAACCATAAATTCACTCAAAATACTAAAATACACGCTTTGGAAGATAATAAGTCTAACCCATATATAATCATGAAAATGGTGTCAATGTAAGGTTTTGGAGTTGTATAATATGGTAAAAACCAAAGGGAAGTGAAAAAAAGAGAGTGAAAAATACGACATTTTGGAGGGCCAACATTTCCCCCAACTGAAGATGTTTCATGTCCTCATGAAACTTTGCATTGATTCTCATGGACTAAAGTTATTTCATTTTCTGTAGCCTCTTTTCTTTTCTATAGCCTTAAGGAATGAAAGGCTAATTCATTTTTTGACTTTGAGATACCTTGCAAGGCTTGCAAAGTTTTCTTCAATTATTTCTTTTTCTCAAAAGCTTTCTATTGTGGAGAGTCTTATTTCTCTTACACATATTTAAGTGATAATTGTTGTTGTTAGTTCTAGTGCGGTAACACTTTCCTTTTATTCTTCTTCTTACTATAACCAAAACTACTTAAAAATACATTTAACATGAAGACCTATTTATACACATATCAAGTGATCGTTGTTATAATCTAAATCTTTTCAAAACATATCAATCTTTGAAACAAAGAGAATTCATAATCGAAATCTTTTCAAAACATATCAATCTTTAAAGCAAAGAGAATCAACCTTCAATTTAGAGACTTTTCTTTTATTCTTCTTCTTGCCATAACAAAAACTACTCAAAAATGCATTTAAGATAAAGACCTATCCATACACATATCAAGTGATCATTATTATAATCTAATTGTTTTCAAAATATATCAATCTTTGAAACAAGAGAATTCATAATCTAAGTGTTTTCGAAACATATCAATCTTTGAAACAAAGAGAACCAACCTTCCGTTTAGAGAAACATGTTGATTAACAATATACGAGAAACATGTTGCTTAAGAATATATGAGGATATATAATATGTGGTATCCCCAATTGAACTTTCCTACTAACGAACAACTCTTTTAAGTGAAATCTTCTCGTTCTTAAGGCCAAGTCTTCTCGAACACCCTTTAAAATTTTCCCCTTTCGACTGTCAACTCCGACACTTCCTCTACGGGCAGTCTTTACCTAACTCATGATCTCAAAAAGTATGGAGTTGTCTATAATGCGACTTTTTGGAAATTGAGGTTAAATCTTGATTTGTTGCAGTTAAAATGATTTTTTAACTACATATTTGGATTCAGCACCCTGAAAAACCCCTGGAAAAACTTTCAAAAAATCGCATTATAGACAACTGCAAAAAATCACCGGAAAAACTTTCAAAAAATCGCATTATAGACAACTGCAAAAAAGATTACATAAATTAATTAGACTAAGCCCAGTACATAACCACGGGCGGGTCGCCCATGACTAACTCTGTCGTTTTGGAAGCAGCGAAATGTTAACAATCCAGCCGAGAGTGAAAAGCGGACTGTAGATTTTCCAATAATTTATGGAAATTTTGTAAGAAGAGTCAAATTTCCCCATCATAAAATTATCCAAATATACGCGGCATCTGCGTACGCGCCTACAAGTCAGCCTTTGACACGCCCGGGCATTTGACGACTCCTCGTCAAACTCTGCAATCAAAGAATGCAAAAGGTTGCCCAAGTCGCTGGGTGCGGATAGCCAGCCCTTACAAAAAAGATTTCAGGTTTTCCTAGGATTTGACTTAGCCGTGGTTGTTGATTTGGTCCGCTATTCAAGCTGAAAATAATGATCTCTCCTTTCCCAGACCTGCGCTCGCCCCTTTGTATATATATACAATGCTCTGGTTGCATTCCTATTGCAATTTATAACCTTCCTGTTTTGTTACATTCGATTCAACATAACATATTAGGCTCATTGTTACATTCGATTTGCGTGACTGTCACCTGCAGTGATATTATCATTAACCTTCAAGTTTTGTTTTATCAAAGATCAATCATGAAGACAGCGGCCAGATTGTTGGTACCGTTCTTCTTTATTTCAGTAGCAGCGCTAGTATTGAATGATGGTCCAGTTCACGCAGGCAGAGTCCTGAAGGGGGATAGAATAAGCCGTAAAAATCCATCTGATCATTTCAATATTCTTATCGAGGAGGTGGACGTCGCACCTTCTGGGCCGAATCCGGGTGGCAACAGTGTCACCCAGTCAATATCCGAAGGTCTTAATTTACAGTTCCAGAAAGGTCCATTAGGGGATAGTATAAGCTCGAAAACTCCTAAAAATCCATCTGATCATCCCAATCTTCTTATCGAGGAGGTGGAAGTCGCACATTCTGGGCCGAATCCGGGTGGCAACAGTGTCACCCAGTCAATATCCGAAGGTCTTAATTTACAGTTCCAGAACGGTCCCTTAGGGGATGGTATAAGCGCGAAAACTCATAAAATTCCATCTGATCATCCCAATCTTCTTATCGAGGAGGTGGAAGTCGCACATTCTGGGCCGAATCCGGGTGGCAACAGTGTCACCCAGTCAATATCCGAAGGTCTTAATTTACAGTTCCAGAACGGTCCCTTAGGGGATGGTATAAGCGCGAAAACTCATAAAATTCCATCTGATCATCCCAATCTTCTTATCGAGGAGGTGGAAGTCGCACATTCTGGGCCGAATCCGGGTGGCAACAGTGTCACCCAGTCAATATCCGAAGGTCTTAATTTACAGTTCCAGAACGGTCCCTTAGGGGATGGTATAAACGCGAAAACTCATAAAATTCCATCTGATCATCCCAATCTTCTTATCTCGGAGGTGGACGTCGCACCTTCTGGGCCGAATCCTGGTGGCAACAGTATCACCCAGTGAATATCCAGAGGTCTTAATTCAGAGTTCCACATGGACCCGAATAATCAGCGGTTATCAAGAGTCGTTGATGGAGATCATGAAATTGGAGATATATCGGTTCAAAGTGCAGGAGTAGCATCAATTCATTGGGCCGTATATGGAAAACATTGAAAATCAACAAACTTCCTTCTGGCTCAAGTGGAGGAGTAGGTCACAAATATATCAACGTGGCTGGCCCCTTGAATACTAACAAGGTGTCAGTAGTACCTGCTCAAAGATTAATTAGTAGCACAGCCTTCAACAAACTTCCGTCAGGTCCGAGTGATTGATTCAAATCAGTTCCGACGACGTTGAATGTAAAGCGCTACTTCCGTATCTTTCATGGATTAAAAGGGAAAATTGGTAAGAAAGATGGCATTTTATTTTTGCCTTCAAGATATAATGTTGACGCCTTTCAGTTTTCCACATTACACTGTTTCTTTCTTCTTCCGTGGTGTGGAAAAGTGGATAGAGCATTTCCATGATTAATTAAATGGGTCGTTTCTACACTTAACGGTTTTAGATCATAGCCATTCGTATCTGTCCATAGGTGGGACATTTTCGTAATTTATGACGGTCTTCTGCTCAAACCATAGCCATTCACACGACAATAAAAGGACAAAACTGTTTACATGTTTGACTTAATTACACATAAACAAACGAATGTTTGATCAGGAAGAGAAGGCACTGACAAGAATGTTTGATCCGGAAGAGAGCTACATCCCAACTCTCAATTTAACTTGAGCAAAAGTAGAAAAATCTATAAACAATAAGTAGATTCACCCAATCAAGACAAAATGGAGCTCAATAGTTCAAAAGATTACCCAAATTCAACATTGTTCAAATATGGAATAAAATTCAATTGTAAGAGAAAATGCCAAATATTCCCTCATGTAGACTAGGGAAATACAAACCTACAAAACTTATGGAGAAAGGGAATAAAGGTAAAAATAAATAAAAAGGTTAAGGTAAAAAGTTAAAATATTAAAGTAAAAATGTTCAAATAATGAACTTTATAAATAGATAAATAACATAAATAATAGAAATAATGATGAAAAGGTAAGTAATAAAGATAAGTGGGGAAAATAATAATATATTTGTGATATGACCTTTGTTTTTTATTCTTTAAATTGTTGAATGAACCTAAGGTATAGGGACATCTATTGAGAATATGAGAAAGATCAATTTCTTTTGTTCTAATATCTTTCTTTTTCTTCACTCTTTTAAAAAGAGGCAACATCCTCACTGGCCTTACATCAATAAGATTTGGAACATTAAAATTGAATAAAAGGTTCTTGTTTTAGAATCACTCATTTTGATGTGTGAAATGAAAACACATTAACAATAACCCATGGAGAGCCACATGTACTGAATAAAATGTAGAGACCTATAGAACTAAATAAAAAGATTGACTAAAATACTACAACAAAGATATTGACTCAAAAAACACAATGCAACCTAGCGAATGAATAGAAAATCTCTTAAACAAAGAGACACTATGAAACTACTTGTAAAGTAGCCTATTTCTAGTAGCATTTTTGGGATTAACTAAGTTTATCAAACGAGGATGAAACATTTTAACCAAAATGAAGCCCTAGTTTCATTTTGAAAATGAAGGAGATAACAAGTTTCCAAATTTCAATAAACAAATGGAAAAATTTACAAAGGAAAGAGGAGATATATAGCAAATACATAGACAACATAATTAGTCTCAAGGATAGAGATATTGTTAGTATTATTATTTGGGGTCATTTAATATCATTAAGTTATTATTGAAGAGGTGCAATGTTAGAACATAGTTGAAATAGAAGCACTCGCATTCACTAATTCAATGTTTCGCTTGGCCCTAACCTTAATATTAGATTATTTTTATTGTTGTTGTCGTTTTTGTTTTTAACATCATCGACATCAATATCTCTAATGATGTGGCATTATTATGAAGATCAAACATTGGAAGAAATGAAATGTTGAAAACAAGCTTGAACACCATCATAGATCGCCTTTGTGGGGGCTTCAATGTTTTTGTGTATGTGCTATCAAAAATATAACAAAGTCCTTTTTCTCTTTTATCTTCCAATTATTGTCATGTAAACCTTGTAGGTTGTGGAAGTCTAGAAGAAAAAAAACTTCCATTTTTATAGTTGTGAGTGGTAATTCCTTGTTTCCATAATTCCGCTTTCAATTTTTCTTGCCAACTTGAATGCCTTCTCCTATAAATCAGGTTCCCAAAGATGAACCTCATGTTGAATGTTATCCTTTAAAGTCCCTATGAAAACATCAATCCTTTTCTTCTCTAAAATATAATTTACTCTTATATTCAATTTTTTGAAATCCTCAATGTGCTCTACCATTGAACCCTTTTGTTTGAGATTTGTCAATTAGCTAAAGAAGGTGTTACTCTTTGTATCCTCATAATGTGCTATCATTTCTTCCGTGAAAATTGACCAAGTGACAAGTGCTTTACGAGAACACAACCCTTTATACCATAAAAATTGATCAAGTTCTAAATATGAAGATGCAATACGTACCTCTTGTAACAGTTGCACCTCATGTAGATCAAAATATTGCTCCATCTGTAGTATCCAATTTACGGGATCATTGCCATCAAACTTCCTCGTATTCCCTTTTTTTTATTTTAGGAACTCAATCTTGAAGCGAATGTGACTCTATAATTTTGAATTTTCTAACTCTGAAATCACAACCTGCAGTAGCCCTCAGTGTCCTCTTTCCAATGCCACCAGTCTATTCGAAATCGGATTCTCCAAGAAAGCGTTATGTACAATCTCCCAAGATGGCCTAATTATATACCTTTTTAGAAGAGCGAACTTGTATGAAGTGCCACGTGTCACTATTTTGAACTTCGAATTTGAAAAATATAAATAGGAAACTACAGTCTGTCATCTTTCTGTAACTACTTATGAAATTTCAATCTGATGCTTAGAGAGAAAGTTATGCCGATTTTCCCAAGGTCACTTGTTTAAGATGCAATTTGGGAGTCTTCAAAAAGCTTAACTTCCTTAGATCATATATCCTAAAATATAGCAAGACAAGATCTGAAATTCAGACTTGCGATTCAGACCCTTTCTTCTCATATGTTTTTTTTTTAGCTTCTAACACTTCGTAGTGAAAAAATTATTGTGAGACTTCCATGATGACTTATTTTATATGAAATTCTAGAGCTTACAAAAACCCTAAATTCCTCAAATCATATCACCGAAAATATAGCGAGACAAGATCTAAAATTCGGACCAGAGTTTCAACGAGATTTCCTATCAAATGGTTTTTTTTTTAGCTTTTGAAATGTTGTAGAAAAAAAGTTATATCCACAATTCCACGCTGACCTATTTGGAGCAACGAAACCCTAGAATCCAAAGCTTTCATACCAAATGTTATGCAACCAGCTCACAAAACGATAGAAAAGATAGATCAACTCCTTAGAAATAAGCCTCTTCGAGGTGGGAACCTCCTTTACATTACACCAATGAACAATTCATCGATGATACAAATGACAAGACCTCCTTTCTATATATAGGAGTCTAAGGGATCATAATATAATCAGAGCCGACGTAACAATAATAATGTAAGGACACAATAATAACAACAGCGAGCTTCTATGGGGCACGATAATAACGATATGGGGACTACATGGGCACAACAATATAATAAGGGGGTTGTACTAATAACAATAAGGGGTTACACTAGTAGTATAGGGACCTAACAAAAAATTGTGCAGTGCCCACCAAGGGTCAGAAATGCACAATTCAATTAGGCAATGTTTCTTGCAGGACGAGGCCGTGTGAGGACATACTCCGCAGTTTCAAGACGTAAGGGGGGCTTAGTTAGTAGAAAGGCCTAAAGGGAAAATATGTGCAATTCATGAAGGCATTGACTTTCGCCTGAGGGAAGGCCACAAGGGAAAGCATCTACGTAGTTTTGGAGGCCAAGGAAGGGTGGGCTCTCTATGCACTATGTAGTTCAATTAGGCAAGGGAAAAGCTTGAGGGTTGAAGGTGCGAGGCATGTAGTTCAAGGCATATTGGGAGGCACAACTGGACAATTATGGGGTTTAAGGGAGGTTGCTTGACTACGGAATTGTGCAGAATCACAGCCCTAGAGGAAAGTGACTGCACAGTACACAGTTCTAGACAGCAAGGTCACATCAATGAGGGTTGAGACTGCACAGTGCACAGCTTAGTTAGGGCCCAGTGAAGCTAAGTTTACCGATCATAAATATTTTCCGAAAATGGCTAAGTGCAGGAAGGGAAATCAACTCATGGTGAACTTGAACTGTGATCACAAACATAGCATACTTTGACGACACAACAACATAGATCATCATAACAAACACACAAAGCATTCCCCTATGTGTGAGTGGCTCATGACAAGATACGACAAGTGCAACACTTAACATAGACATTGGGAAGAATGTGACGACACTTGTGCAACAACTCTCATGACTTTGTGTATGAGTGTGACAGATATTTACATGGTTATGAAATCTCATTTACACAAAGAACGACCTTCAAAACCACCATAAAAGTCTCTTAATTATTACATAACAATCAAACATGCCAAAATATGTCAGTTAACCCAACAAGCAAAAAGGGGAAAGAACTTTGAGGAAGCTCATGGAATGACTTAGAATGTTTGCAACAATTAAGGAAAAGACCAAGGAAGGCTCCAAAATTTGAGTGCAAGCCAAAATTTTGGAGGGTGTTGTAGCAACTACAACAACGTTATAAATAAAATCATTAGAAATTTGAATATTTTTGTTGAGATATATCCAAATATATTATAGTTTGCATATTAGGGACTAGTAAGATTTGCCAAGGTTTCTAAACTTTAAGATATACTTCCATCCTTAAAATTTTCCTTACTTATTAGTACCATGGCGATCAATAAAGTATACTAACTTATAGGAGGCACAAATTCTACAGATGAAATTTAATTGAAGTGATTTTTACGCCATGGGAATGATATTGACGAGTAGAACAATGTTAAGATGCTATAGTTATGCCCATAATGACCAAATCAACATTAGCAAAAAATGACCATAATCGACACTGGGGAGATCATTTACTTACAGACCCAATTAGGTATTTATCAATTTGGGATGGTGATTCTAACTAGTTAAAATAGGTCTAGTTACCCCTCAATCTCCCTAATGACTTGTGACATTTCTAATTACTTATCAACAAGAAGGGGTATCAAGCTTACCCTATTGCAGCTAGCTTGCAATAAAATGGTCCTTAAAATGACATAAGGGCTTAGTGAAGCCACCAATGTTTTTTCTTTTGTGAAAGAGACTTCTACAAATGTTTCATAAATGAAAATGAAAACTAATCTAGGACGCAATCACCAAAATTAAATGTAAATCTATCTTGATTAGGAAAGGATACTCATTGTCCTAATCAAGAGAAAGATATCATAACATAAACCAACTTGAATTTAGAATAAAATTTTAGTTAACAAATCAAAGAAATAGTTCTCAGATGTGTTACTTGTTCACAGAAAAATGGCAAAACAAATATCTGATAAACAGTTGTTAGATCTATGTTGTTCATATATCTAAATTCAAATGAGATTGTGTGGACCTATTTCACTTGGTCTTCGTTCATCTATCCCACATCGACCATGTCACTGTGGTAGAATTCCTAGAAATTTCATCCTCAACTATATTTAAAATTGTCGGGAGAGTGGGACAAAATTCTGCCTGTTAGTTCACGTGCACAAATCTTTGTTAATTTCCTTGCTGGTTTGGGTCCCACTAAAGGCCCTCGGTCCCTGTGGAACCCATAATTCTTGTTACATTTGACTTGGACTTTCCCCTTCATTATTTTTCACAGATCATTCGACTAGCCCCACCATGCGGAGTCACCCTGAGACTTGTAACCCAAGATTTTTAGTATGCCCCTCATTTAAAATCTCTGGGTTTAGGGTGTCGTCACTAGCCCCTAATGCCAAGATTATTTCCTTCTATGTCCCAACTTCATTGCAACTTGTCTTGTAACTATGGGTTATGTTGTAACTTATTTTTACCCTATGAATATTTTCTAGTTTTCCCTTTATGTTAAAAAAAAATGAAAATAGAGAAAAATAAGAATTAAAAAAAAAAAGGAGAAAGAAAAAAAAAATACAAAAAATATAAAAAGAGAAAAGAAACAAAAGAAATAAAAATGAAATAAAAGATCAAAAAATAAAAGAATGAAAAATGAGAGAAAAATAAATAAAATAAAATCTAAAAAAAGCGTGGAATTAAAATGTCGCCCCTCATAGTTTAATTTTTTTTCTATTTAATAATAAAATTGTTTGAATTGACCACCACCCGTCAGCAATTAGTGAAAGCACATGAATCAACGACAGAGATCAAGCCCACTTTGATTAATAACCCGTGCCTAATATCAGGACCCCCTACATCCTCAAACATTAACAGGGGTCGGGGGAGGGGGGGGGTGTTCTGTAAAGCGGACTTGATTTGTATCGCTTTTAATATGTGGTGGCTTTGTGGCTATTGTGGCCACCCTCCACCATATACCACTTACAATGATACACACCACCCCCTCCGCAGCAAACCACTCATACACCTATTTGTTCTATCGCTACCCACATTCTATTATTCTTACTTCCTACCAACATTCTGATACTCTTAGCTGACGTTATCCCTCCCACTACATTAAGCACATGAGTGTTGCATATTTAAAACTTGCGCCAATGTTCAATCATATTTAACACCCTGCGCCAATAAGGGTTACACCCCAAAGAAACTGTTATTCATTCCTCATAAACACTGCTATCAAATAAAAAATATTCCCACTCAAAGAGTTGTAATTTATCAGAACAATGAAACCATTTTTCATATTACAACTGAGTCGATTTTCCTATCCGTTCAGCTAAATCCTCAAGCTTTCGTACACCGTTTTTCCTCTGATGCTTTAATGGAAATCTACCAAAAACTCACTTTCCCACATAGAGCTCACATTTTTGAATCATTTTTATCGGAAAACTCAAAATTACCCAGAACTAACCCTCCTTATCCCTCTACAACGTTTCCTGACATGTCTAGGTAGGTTATTTCCTTAGTGTCTTGTCTGTTAGGATATGCTAGCGACCAATGGGTTGATTAAGTCATTTTGTATTTTCTATTAGTGTTTTATTCTGGAAAAAAACCGTCAATTATGTTTAACTGCAACAAACTTTTTTCTGATACTATTCATAACCAATTTTTAAAGTTCAACGGAGAAGGATCATTTAAACACCATGGAGTTTTGGTTTACTTGTTTTTATATTATCAATCTGAAAGATTCAACTTTCCCTTGAAAAAGTTGGATGCTAAAGGTAAACCTCTGTTAGTAATTCATTAGACATATTTGGTCAGGAAAATCTCTTAAGAGTTTTCTTTCAGTGATTTTGTAAATCAATTCTTGTATATAGCTACTTGTTTGTTAAATAGCGATGCAATCCCTAGAATTTCAACAGAGATTAAGAGAATTCTACGTCTATGTGAACATAAAAAATTTGGACATTGGTATTTATACCAGAATTTCACTAAACTTAGAATTTATTGCTATGATCTTCAACCATACAAATTTCCAGTGTTTCTCCACATGAGGATTTTTGCATTGTAGTACATCTTGCAAATGCTGAAAATATGGATGAGGTTCATTTTATTTCTAGAAAACAAAAGGCTTAGTTTAAACTGAAAGTGCAAGTTGGCCAATTTATAGTCAATACTAGAGCTACAAAGAAAGAGGTCAATGACTTATTGAGCCAGATGAAGTTTAAATTAAGTTTTACTTGGTCATATGATCCATTAGGAGTAATCTCCTCAATGAGGATTGCTAAAAAATTTGCACCATATATGCATGTGGCAAAACCTGAAATTGAGCAGTATGCCAACAAGGAAGACTAGACAAGGAATATATTACAGGGGATTGAAAAGCCAGTTTCCAGTCAAACAACATTGGAAACTTCAAGAATGATAGAGAAAGAACTAAAGAGACTAAGAGAAAGTATATCACAAGCAGAGTCGTAGTTTTTAAAGATTAGCATTCAAAGTATTCAAAATGAGGAAATTTGTACCCATTAAAGAAGAATCTTCAAAAGCTCAAACTTCTGAAAAACTTACTATAGTGGTAATATCAGCATGGTCTCCTTTTTCATTACAACAAATTTCCGAAGACATATTAGAATCACCTTCTTCTCATTCTTCTCCAAAACAACAAAGTATTGTTTGCCAATTTCTTAGAAATGAAGAAAAATGAGACTTTAAAGACTTCAACATATGAAAAATTTTGGAAGCAGACTTCCTCAACTCAGACCAGATTACTTTTGGCCCTTGAGAATGAAAAAGGCCAGTTCCAATTAGTATTCTTGGAACCAAAGGTCCCAGTGCCTAAATCTGTTGAAGATTATAAAACTTCTATATTTTCATTTGACATTAAGAAAATTCATCCTATTGGCCAGATTGACCTTGATAAGAAAGTAGGGGAAATGATATATTCATCCTTAACAAGTTTTTCCATGGAACCTTCCAAGTTACAAGCTTCTCTCAATAACATTCATTCTCAATTATTGGAGAGGATATCTTCTTCAGCAAAGGACACCAAAATCAAAGGACTTGAAGATTTAGTTATAAAATTAGGACTAGATCCTAAATATATAAAGGAAATTGAGGAAATCATCAAGAGTATAAATGTTGATATTCAAGCATTGAGGAAATAGTTGAAGCTGCCAACAACTCAACATCCACAGGCCCAAGAAGTTAATCCGTTAGAGATGGAGAAGGAGAATATGCTTCAGATGATTTTTGAACATAATATACAGATATATAAGATGGAAGCATAAATGGAAAAATTAATCATTGAAAAAGAGCTACAACTTAGTACTACAGCAACAACTTCCACAATAGTGACTTCAACACCATCAATTTCTAGAGTAGCAGTGTCTACAGTAGAAACATATCCCACAGGATCACATTCAGCAGAGAAACTGTCAAAACCTATGGGAGACTTTTCATTGAAAGATATTGAAATTGAAAAACTCAAAACTTTACTCAAGAAAGTTCAAAATGCCAAGATAAGGGCTGACAACACATATCTCGTTGAAGTTCAGAAGAATTTTAGGTTAACGAGGCAGATAAAGAAATAAGAAAATGAGTCACCGTTTACATAGACATTGGTAGAGGCAATAGAGAAAATTTGGATTGATATCAATTCCACCATGACTAAACTCTAGACATCAATTCAGATTATTTTTGAAGAGGATGATTTGGTGGATAGATCAAAGGAAGTCATCATAGGAATCAAAGAAGATTTGGAGCATATGCATGGAGAAGCAAATAAAATAATTAAAGTACTGAATGCTAAAACTAAAGAAGAATTAGAAGAATTTGGAATTGAGGACAAAAATGATACTACCATAGAGGTAAGAAGATTTTTGACAAAGAAAAAATTGATGTTACAGTTAGAAATAAATTGAAGCCTAAATCAGAAATTTTCACAGGAAATTTAATACTCTACAGCAAAAGCGACTTCCAGCTCTAAGACATTCTACTGGCCAATTGATTCCATTAGAATACTATTAGTACAAATTGCACAAGATAGCAACAAATAAAACCAAATTTTCCCAGAAGGCCTAGAGTATGAGCTTCTCATTCAGCATGAAGTTAGTCATTTGTTCATCACTAGGCCTACTTTTGAAAATTACACAGAAGTAGATGAGGCATATAGGAGGATAACAAAATTTCCTATCCTAGATGAAAAGAGATAGGACATGTTACATGAACTCATTGAGTAAAATGAATGCAAGGAATTCAGTGACCAGTCACAATAAAAAGAGGGGTTGTAAGCTAAGAAATATGAGTAGAAAGCAGAAAATCAGTCAAAGACAAAAATCATCAAACAACACCCTAAAATTATGTGTTGATTATTAAAATTAGTTTATAATAGATATTTTCCATTTCTACTTTTGTAAATAAAAAACAATTTCAGATATTATCTCATTTTGTAAAAAGAATGGCTTAGACTTAAGTTATTTTTAAATTTCGATCTATAAGTATTTGGTATATCAAAGAAGTCAGGGTTGAACCCATGTAATGTACCAATGACATGCTTGTAATGTTCAAATCTATTTTTGAAGATAATTGAACGATTCTGGATTCATTCTTAACAACTTGTGTACCTATGTGAGTTTGTCTTATTATCAATTATGTTTTCATATTTATTTCTGCACATGTTCAAAGTAACATAGAAGATTGGAAAAGGCTACATTGAATATCAATCTCCCTGAAAGCCCCTACAAAGTTACTATCATTAAAAAAGATTAATTAATTGAACTGTTTGTCTTAGTTAATTCCTCTAAATATTTAATTATTGCTTTCTTCCATCTCTTGAATGTGTTCTATTTGGATGTAGAAAACTTCTACACGCGCATGTTGTATATGATGAATTAAATGTTCAATATGAATGTTTGTCCAGTTATATACTTTCTTTACTTGTGCTTTTCAAATCAATTTAAAGATTAATTATGTTAGGAATGAAAATAAACCCTTAAATTTTCTCAGAAATACTTAGAAATTATGCCTGCTTAAAGGTTTAATGCATTGATCATCCATTTAAAATCAAAATGTTACTTTAGATGCTTTGGCATAGTTCCCCGGCCTAAAAATGTCTACAATGATACTACAGGTTCTACCAAGCATTGATAGTGGCCCAACTTCCACCTCATCCTAGATAATCGACCCCGAGTGTTCCTCTTAGTGCTCCCTCTAGATCATTCATTGATATTGCACAAGGGGTCATCCAATTATCAGGAACGCTTATCCTCCAATGGTCCAAATCTCTCTGGCTCAAGTGTTTGTTCATTATGCTTGATCAAAGGGTTTAATAAGATCACACAATTTCCTCTTCATATCCTATTATTTGTGCTTCAAGGAATTCTAACCCTGTGCCTAGTGACAAATCCTGGATTATATAAAGCCTCTGCCTAGGCCTCTGATACATATTCAATGAAATATGAGGGCATACATAAGCTCTTCCATCATATCCTTCCTGAGCTTTAAAGAAACTTGGCAGTCAGTCAATTTAATTGTGCTTTAAATTCCATTACGTTAAGTTTTTAATCTAGGTTTGTGAACTTATGAAGTGCACAACAAAATATATGCAAGGATTTATTTTCTAATTCTACCACATGTAAATTGACATGAAATGAAATTTTAATTTAGGAAACTAATTAAAATATGAACTAGGAAATTGATGCAAATTTAATTTGAGTGTTGGAAAATTAATATATGAAAGAAGGTAAATCTTATCTATGAAAGCATGGAAAGTTTGTCTATCAAAGCATGTAAATATTATCTATGAAATCATGGAAACTTAATCTATGAAATCATGAAAACTTAGTCTATGAAAAGCGAGTAAAGTTAATCTATGAAAGCTTATAAATTTAATGTAAAAAACATATGAAATCTAGTTTTATGAAAAGATATAAACTTATTCCCAGAAAACATGTAAACTTATTCCAGGAAAACATGTAAATCTAATGTGTGAAAATGATTAAAATCTAGTCTATGCATGACATTGAAATCTAGTCTATGAATAATGAAAGAAAGAGTGAATATGCTTGGAAAAGAGGGCCACTCTAATGCTTCAACAAGCACACTAGAAGATGAAAATTAGAATAACATCATATATTAAATGAAATTAGCTTGGAGCAACATAGGTACAGAGATATCTCTTCAATTAGTCCAATTACAAATTCTAAATTTCTTCTCCCTTCCTCTCCTCTCAATGGAGAAAGCACCGTTATTTATACAAAAAATAAGATAACTAATTAATAAATGTAGATATACAAATCTCTCATATATCCAATAAATATCTCATGTGGTTACAACCACGTGCAAAAATCTAGCAAGTGAAATTTCTACAAACCCTCTCAAATATAAAAAGTATTTAATAAGAAATCTTATCAAAACTTCAATCGTTCTTCTTCATGAAATGTGCTTGAATAATGATCTTTCAAGTATTCCTAAAATCTTCAAGAGTTTCAAGAGGAAATTTGAATTTTAGGCTTAGTGTTCAAATATGATTTTGATGGAATCTTCTAATATGCATGCAAACAACACAAAACTCATCCAACTTTTAGATATAAGTGAATACATATTATTTTCCTAATATTTAACCATAAATTCACTCAAAATACTAAAATACACGCTTTGGAAGATAATAAGTCTAACCCATATATAATCATGAAAATGGTGTCAATGTAAGGTTTTGGAGTTGTATAATATGGTAAAAACCAAAGGGAAGTGAAAAAAAGAGAGTGAAAAATACGACATTTTGGAGGGCCAACATTTCCCCCAACTGAAGATGTTTCATGTCCTCATGAAACTTTGCATTGATTCTCATGGACTAAAGTTATTTCATTTTCTGTAGCCTCTTTTGTTTTCTATAGCCTTAAGGAATGAAAGGCTAATTCATTTTTTGACTTTGAGATACCTTGCAAGGCTTGCAAAGTTTTCTTCAATTATTTCTTTTTCTCAAAAGCTTTCTATTGTGGAGAGTCTTATTTCTCTTACACATATTTAAGTGATAATTGTTGTTGTTAGTTCTAGTGCGGTAACACTTTCCTTTTATTCTTCTTCTTACTATAACCAAAACTACTTAAAAATACATTTAACATGAAGACCTATTTATACACATATCAAGTGATCGTTGTTATAATCTAAATCTTTTCAAAACATATCAATCTTTGAAACAAAGAGAATTCATAATCGAAATCTTTTCAAAACATATCAATCTTTAAAGCAAAGAGAATCAACCTTCAATTTAGAGACTTTTCTTTTATTCTTCTTCTTGCCATAACAAAAACTACTCAAAAATGCATTTAAGATAAAGACCTATCCATGCACATATCAAGTGATCATTATTATAATCTAATTGTTTTCAAAATATATCAATCTTTGAAACAAGAGAATTCATAATCTAAGTGTTTTCGAAACATATCAATCTTTGAAACAAAGAGAACCAACCTTCCGTTTAGAGAAACATGTTGATTAACAATATACGAGAAACATGTTGCTTAAGAATATATGAGGATATATAATATGTGGTATCCCCAATTGAACTTTCCTACTAACGAACAACTCTTTTAAGTGAAATCTTCTCGTTCTTAAGGCCAAGTCTTCTCGAACACCCTTTAAAATTTTCCCCTTTCGACTGTCAACTCCGACACTTCCTCTACGGGCAGTCTTTACCTAACTCATGATCTCAAAAAGTATGGAGTTGTCTATAATGCGACTTTTTGGAAATTGAGGTTAAATCTTGATTTGTTGCAGTTAAAATGATTTTTTAACTACATATTTGGATTCAGCACCCTGAAAAACCCCTGGAAAAACTTTCAAAAAATCGCATTATAGACAACTGCAAAAAATCACCGGAAAAACTTTCAAAAAATCGCATTATAGACAACTGCAAAAAAGATTACATAAATTAATTAGACTAAGCCCAGTACATAACCACGGGCGGGTCGCCCATGACTAACTCTGTCGTTTTGAAAGCAGCGAAATGTTAACAATCCAGCCGAGAGTGAAAAGCGGACTGTAGATTTTCCAATAATTTATGGAAATTTTGTAAGAAGAGTCAAATTTCCCCATCATAAAATTATCCAAATATACGCGGCATCTGCGTACGCGCCTACAAGTCAGCCTTTGACTTCCAAATCTTTGACACGCCCGGGCATTTGACGACTCCTCGTCAAACTCTGCAATCAAAGAATGCAAAAGGTTGCCCAAGTCGCTGGGTGCGGATAGCCAGCCCTTACAAAAAAGATTTCAGGTTTTCCTAGGATTTGACTTAGCCGTGGTTGTTGATTTGGTCCGCTATTCAAGCTGAAAATAATGATCTCTCCTTTCCCAGACCTGCGCTCGCCCCTTTGTATATATATACAATGCTCTGGTTGCATTCCTATTGCAATTTATAACCTTCCTGTTTTTTTACATTCGATTCAACATAACATATTAGGCTCATTGTTACATTCGATTTGCGTGACTGTCACCTGCAGTGATATTATCATTAACCTTCAAGTTTTGTTTTATCAAAGATCAATCATGAAGACAGCGGCCAGATTGTTGGTACCATTCTTCTTTATTTCAGTAGTGTTGGGTATTTTTCCTTGCTGTTTGGGATGGGAAAATACCAAAACCATCAAAATATAAAACACAGAGCCTATGCTCTGTTTGCTTTGCTCCAAGATCTTTTACACAGAGAAGTCTTTTTAAAATAATTACATAGGACAGAGTATTTCATCACCATAAAATTTCCATTCATTAAACAAAAACATTTACATATTCATCCTCTTTCACTCAGAGGGATTCACCAAAACATTTACACAAAAGTTACTCTGCCTCCTATGAAATTTTACACCACTGTGTGTAAATATTTCATTTACATTCACTGCTGTGTGAAAACAAAATTACAGAGAGTTACAGATTTACCTTTTCACCTGTGTGAAACAACTCATGGATTTGAAACTAAACAACCCACTGGTTTTCTTCATTTACTTTCTCCTCCTGCACTGCTGTGCAATCTCTACATTTCTTACATTACCAAGACAAAGAAAATCTTTTCACTGCTGCTGCATAAAAATCCCTTTTTACATTACAAACCCAGAATTTTTTATGCACTTCTGTGCATTCCTCCCTGCAATACAAAATTAACTCTCTGTGTTTTTACATTCGCTGCTGCGAAGTTTTCTTTCGTTCTCACCGTGTGCTCATATTCAAAAAAAAAACCATTACACATTACACTTTTTTTAATCCCCACGGGTGTTTTTTTTTCACATGACAAAAATGGGTCAATGCTATATTAAAAAAAAACATATATTAAAAAAATAAACTTATGCCCATACGCTATATTAACTTCGCCGTAAAAATATTAACGACCCTACCAAAATAAATGTCAGTCATTTAACATAGGGGATGGGCAATACGTATGGACCACACTATATTAATTTTATATCAGGCCCGTATGTACTTTCCTTGATCGGACGACGGAGAGGCTCAGCATTAATTCAACGGCGGAGCTTTCACATCGGAACACCCTTTCTGACTTCCGATGGAGTGTCAGGTGCTTATGTCATGCCAGCATCATGGGTGTCAGTTTGTCAGTGTCGGACCAGCATCGTACGGAAACCTCCTTAAGCCAAAAGCAGTGCGATATGATACTGGCGGTTTAGGTTTGCCCTGAGTGGTTTTCTCCGTGCGTTGACTGCTGACCGCGTGCACGGTGAAATTGTAATTTTAACACTCCCCTTTAATTTCACCTGCTGGGCATTCGGTCATACCCAGACACTTCCTCAAAAATTCGAAGCTTTTCTGATCCAGTGGCTTTGTCAAGATGT
>APFE030868917.1:0-35972 GCA_000404065.3 Pinus taeda | reverse complement strand
TACATATTTATACATGCCGAAGCATCCAATACCATGGACCGAAAAACCATCACATCCAATACCATGGACCGAAAAACCATCGCGTCCAAAACCATGGACCGAAAACCATCGCGTCCAAAAAACATGTGCGAAAATCACATACAAAACCATAGGTGGGTCCGCCCAACCTAACATAGGGTCCAAAACCAAAATTTTTCGGGGTGCTGCACCAGACCCCATAAAGTGGGGTTACGAGTACCCCTCAAACCCCCTGTTAACTATGTGGAAAGAATATAACAGAACCCAACATCAGAACCCCTGCTCTTCACCCTACTACTTCCAGAAGACCACCGACCAAGCATCGAATCAAGCACAAGGAGTCGGTTCCTCTAGCACCAACAATGTCTGATAACCCCTTGGACCGGATTGAGACCAACAGCAGTTGTGCTCTCTGCAAGGCGCATTGCTTTATGATAGGACGATTTATCAAATAATTCAATGAACTCAAGGCTGAAGTTGAGTCAGAAAACAAATCCAAGAAAAATAAATTTGAGAAACAAAAAGCTTAAATTGAAGGGCTTAAAGAGAAATTCCACCATTTAGAAGAAGCAGTAGGTTACATTAGGACTCTAAACCAAAGTGTGCAAGGTGCATCATCAACCAAGCACATTTACAAGAAATATCAGCCTCCAGACGACTCTGTTAATCAATTCTGGTGACTCCTTAGATAACTTTCCATGCAATGTAAATTTTTCTTTCTATTAGGCCAGTTCCTCCGACAATATAGTTGGTATGTTTTTCAAAATTCAAGAAACATGAACAGTGAAGTGGAAATCAGGACTGCGAGCCCATTTTGCATCAATTCCACTGTGTTGCTCCTTCCATATGTACTGGGGCATAGTCCCTTTTTCGATGTTTTATAATATATAAGTCCCCGATCTTGTTAAAAAAAAAAAAACAAGAACCAAATCATGACCTATTGGTAATGCTCCTTGTTGTTTAGTGGGAGGTCTCATATTTGATCTCGGTGGGGGTATCTTAGCCCATAACCATAATCTTTTACCACTATTGAGAGGTCACGTGGCAGCCACCCATTGGCCCACGTGGCTCCCAGTTACTAGACCACCAAAAATACACCAACAACTAATCAAAACACTACGAAATTCGACCACTCCGGTGAGGAAAAGTGGAACCCTGCCATTGGTCTGAGAAACACAGTCAACATATCCATTCACCCTGCCCAGTCAGCATACAAACTACACAGTCAACATACCTACAAAATTTTTGCATGATTGGGAAAACGATTAAAACGCGATATCGAGAGCATATGATATCGGTTTTGAGCGATTCAAGTTGCGTTGGATTCAAATTGGCGAGCCTGCAATTTGGTGCCAATTTCAAGAAGTTCTAGGAAATTTAATTTTTGAGCTTAAAATTGATCACCTAATCAATAAATCAATTGATCAAAGCTGGTGGTATTTTTTATCATTCAACAATATTCTTCAAATTAAAAGGTGATGTTCACAAACCTACCTCTCATTTCAAATTAAACTCCTCATGGTTGAAGTATGCCTCTTTAATTAATATGGTTAAGGAATAGTGGGATCACTATTCTCCTCTTGATGACCTTTCTGCAAGGAAACATTTCATGAAGAACCTTATGCAAATCAAGAAAAAGCAAAAGAATGGGCATATGTGAAGAGCTTAGTTGAAGAAGAGCACCTCAAAATCATTGAATATCAATTTCAGTCATTTTCCTTGTCAGAGAACAAGGGATTTGCCTCTACTGAGTCTAGAGACCATATATTTCAACTGGAAAAAATGAAGCAACATATCTTGGAACTCAGAGAGGATGAGTGGCATTTAAAGAGCCGGGTTGTTTGGCTTGAATGTGGAGATAATAATACCATTTTTTTTCATTCTTTTGCAAAAGGTTGTAAGATGGTGAATATTGTTTGGTCTCTACAATATTCAGAAGGGAGTGATGTCTCCTCTTTTACGTAGTTTGCATTGATGTTTGTAAATCATTTCGAAAATATTTTTCGAGCTCAGCATGAGGCGACCATTGTTGTGATCATTCAAACTGCTCTTCCACTTCCCTTGTTTCCTAGATGAGGGGGGGAATTTGGACCTTATGAAAGAAGTTTATGATGAGGAGCTCAAATTAGTCCTACAAAGCTTCGAAAAGGACAAGAGCCCTAGGCCGAATGGCTGGGGCATTGAATTTTTTTTTGGGCCTTTATGAAATTTTGGGGAAATATTTGCTTGAGGTGGTGGAGGAATCAAGAAAGAAGCAGTATTCTATACCAACCTTAAATTCTACTTTTATTGCCTTAATCCCCAAGGTGGATGCCCTTATCCCATTTGATGATTTTTGGTTGGTCTCGCTTTGTAATTTTGTTTATAAAGTGATCTCAAACATAATTTCAATTCGCATCAAGCCTATCCTCTCAACATCTATCTCTATGGAACAATTTGGTTTTTGGGAGGGTTGCTAGATTCATGAAGCCATAGGGGTGGCTCAAGAAAGTCTTCACAATATTATGACTATGCAACTAAAAGAGGCCATTTTCGATCTTGACTTATCAAAGGCCTATGGTTGGGTCAACCAGATATATCTTCGTCTATTATTAACTCATGTGGGTTTTTTTCTTGAGTTCATTATTTGGGTTATGAGTTGCATTCAATTTGTCTATTTTTTTGTACTTATAAATGGTTCAGAATCTTCTTTTTTTCATGTAGAGAAGGGTCTTTGATAGGGATGCTCATTATCATCTCTTTTATTTATTCTGGTTGTGGAAAGCTAAGTCATATGTCTGGTTTCTCACACATTGGCCAAGTCTCATCTATTATTCATGGATTACATTCTCATATTTTGTAATGGGGATCCACGTGAGGTGGTGATTCTAAAAAAAAATCATTAGTCTCTTTGGTAAGGCTTCTAGGATGATAATTAATTATCATAAATCTTCTCTTCTCATATCAAATTTGGATGCCGAATTTGTGCATTATATCATTGAAATATTTTCAATGGAATGCGCGCAATTGGATGATGGCCTTAAATACTTGGGGTTTGTGCTAAACCCAACTCTATAGAAGAGAGGATTGGCACTGGTTATATACCAAGGTTGAAAACCATATTAATTTATGGTGTCACTAATGGATTTCTAGAGTTGGCCATATTGTGCTTATTAAATCTG
Source organism: Pinus taeda (assembly GCA_000404065.3). Taxonomy (NCBI): domain Eukaryota; kingdom Viridiplantae; phylum Streptophyta; class Pinopsida; order Pinales; family Pinaceae; genus Pinus; species Pinus taeda. The sequence continues at coordinate 32,793 of APFE030868917.1, read as the reverse complement.
TACTAGAGGCTATTATGGTATATTGGGTGTCCTTGGCATGGATCCCTAAAGGAGTCTTGGAACAAAAGCAAAGGATCTAATTCAAATTTCTATGTTCTGAGAATGGTACAAAATCCACTATTCCTTGGGTTGATGGGGAGAAAATTACTAAACCAAAAAGATTGGGAAGTTGGCAATTAAAGAATATTTTTCATTTCTCTCATGCCCTTACAGCAAATGGAGTCCAATGCCTTCTCATAACTCAAAGTTTGTTGACCAAGGTGGTCACTTCCAAATATATTTCACCGCTCTCTGCGGAATACTAGATGAGACAGGTTGAAAAATATTGTTAAAATATTTCCATTGCATAGAGGGATGTATTGAATACTTTTGAAACCATTTACAAACAGTTGATCTAGAGAGTCAGGTGCTCATGTTTATTTGGGAATTGATCCATGTATGGGGTGTCAACATGATCATCTACTTCTAATCCAATTATTAGATCACCTTAGGAATCAGGCGATCAATAAACTCGCCTATATTGTGGATCACATTACTCCTACTCTTAGGTTTTAGGGTCGGAAATCTACAACTGATTTGGACATACTTGAAATTTACGTTAGACACTAGAACTACTTCAATAATGCTTTATACTCGTGGCACACCAAAATATATGATAGAGTATATGAACTTATATGGCCTTATTCCCAATCCTAGTCATGTTGTTGCTCAGACAATGGTGATTCTATGTCATTTCCCTCAAGATATTGAACCTTGTCACTCTTGAGTGCTGGTGGAAGTTTTCCCCGATAAATCATTCCAATGGGCTTTTTTTATGGTACCTCATCAGAATTGGTTGTGAACTGCGGTGTTGGATTCATCATCCATCTATGCTCTGACCACAACTATGCATAAATTATTGCATGTCGGTTCCTCCCTTTTCCATAGACCATGGTGCATCTCATCTTCAGATTTTTGGTGAGTCAAAGCTAGTGATTACTTGGACAAATGGCTCTCAATCATGTAGGAATTGTATTTTGCTGCCTATTTTTCTTGATTTGATGAATTTTAAAAATATGCTCTCATTTTGTTATTGTCAAGACATATGCATGGAATTGAATCAATCTATATATGACCTTTCAAAGGTGGTGCTCACATTCGTTAAATATTTATGGTGGGTTTTGGAATTTTTCGATGGTATTTCTATGGCCTCATCTTTTAGTCGATCTCTGGGCCATCTCCTAGCTGTTGGGGTGCCTTGATATTTTTTCTTAGCAATTTTCAGTTAACAACCCTTTTTTTTTTTTTTTTTTGGACTGAAGGACCGATAGTATGGAATATGCACAAAAATTATACTATGTTTTTGTTTATGCTATGTATGGATGAAACGTTAAGACGTTTAATGGATGATTTGGGGATATTTTAAAAATGTTCCCAAACCTAGTTATTTTTTGTTGGAATTGATGGATCGAAAAAGTGCATACACACTTTTAGTGTGTCTTTAGAATGTAGTTTTGTTTGATTATTAATGAAAATTATGGATTTTTTTCTTGAGGAACAAAAAAAAGAGAAGTAAATTAGAACCGAAACACTGACTTGATTGAGAAGCCTAGAAATTCTATGAGTTGTGTAACGATGCAATCAATTAATAATTCTTTATCTTTGATTAGAACTGACCGACAATATTACCATTTTCTTGATTTATGGCAACTCCTCCGTTTTGTGAAGGAATATTTGTGTAAAGAGGAATTTGTAAAATATTTTCAAACTAATTAAGATCAAACAAAAATATTAGGATAAAGAGCAAAAGGGTTGATTAAACATACAATTCTGAAAATTTTGTTGCTTGTATTTTCTTCATTATTTTCCTTAATGCATATTTTAGCTTCACCATCATGTAGTTGGTTGATCACATTTTCGTAAAAAATAATATTTAACTACTCTGAACCTTGTGGTTGAACATTATTGGTAGCATTAGAAAACTCAAAAGTATTTGCTGAAGGAAGTGCATTGCTAGAAGAATCATTGTGGTTGATATTTTCAACTTGAATTAGTGGTTGTTGATTTTATCCTTTATTATGAGCATCACATTTATTTTGATTTTGAACAGTTGTTTCATCAGCAACATGTTTTGAAATAGTTTCAAGATGTGCATTAATTTTAATGGGTTCTCTAATGCCATATTGAAATTGTTCATTGGCAATTTCAGTGTTTTCTACTTAAAGATCAACCATGCCATTGTAAGCATCAACTTCTTCAGTGATAAAAAATATGTTAAGAGAAATTAAATCTTCCGGTTCATTGCAAATATTTGAAACACAAGGAAGAGAAATGAAATATTGAAACCATTCCATCAATTCAATATCTGAAGGTCTATCTCGAGATTTAGATTTTAAGCAAAATAATTTGAATCAAAAGATAAAATATATTATAGACTCATCTTTAAATCGTTGTAAATATTCATATTCGTTACATACTTTTTCATAGTCAGAGCCTTTCAATTCATGAAGGAAAATTATTATAAATTGATTCCAACTGTAAATAGAGGCATCTGGTGGAGATTTCCACCATCTTTTCGCTTTTCCTGTGAAAATTAAAGTAAAAATTTTGCATATAACACCTTTGTCAATATCAGAAAAAGAAGAGTTTGCAAAACTATAAATAAATTGAAATACATGTTCACGTGTTGGAAATTTACTCTTACCATCAAACTTCATCTTTGACAAGAGTCTTAGAATTTTCATTGGAGTGCTTGAGGATGCATTTATAGAGATGCAGCTCCAAATGGGAAGTTTAGAAGGAGCCATCGCAAATATATAAAAACTTTAAAATACAAAAATCCAAAAGGACAACTTCTCATTAACCTCCTAGCGCCAAAATTTTGATGGCCAAAAATGACCATAATCAACATTGGGGAGATCACCTGGTTATGGCCCCAATTAGGCCCCTATTCGTTTGGGATGGTGATTCTGATTAGTTAAAATGGGTCTAGTTACCCCTCACTCTCCCTGTTGATTTGTGATATTTTTAACTTCTTATCAACACAAAGAGACATTAGACATACCCTCTTGTTGTGTTCTTATAAGAAAGGTTCCTTTAAGCTGACATAAGGGTGTAGCTAAGCCACCAATGGGGCTATTCCTACGAAAAGATACTTCTAAAAATGCTTCCTAAATGCAGATGCAAATTAATCTAAGATGCAAGCAACAAAAATAAATCTAATAGGAAAAGTAATTTTCCTCGTCTTAATCAAGAGCAATATATCATAGCATAAACCAACTTGAGTTTAGAACAAAATTGGAGTTGACAAGTCATTGAAATAGTTCTAATACTTGTTCACACAAATATAGACAAACAAATATATGATAAATAGTTATCGTATCTCTATTTTTCATATATCTAAATTCAAAGGAGATTGTACTTGAAATGATAAATCTCGTTAAACTACCATATTATTCCAAATAAAAGAACAAGAAAAAACCTAACTAATAAGACATTAAACTAATAGTTGGCGATCAACTTAATGTATAAAATCCTGCTCAAATGCAATAATCAACCCCAAATACATCTCTATTCAACTTTGCAAGATAGCTTAAGATTGTTTTAAATAAGCATGAAAAAATTAAATTCAAACAATAGTCCTAGAACAAATAATCACACTCTATTAATGAAAAAAACAAACATTAGTGCTCAATTATGAAACAAAAACAAAGAGTTCTCCATTTGTTCTCTGTTGTGGCAAACAACAACCCCCCATTTTATATTAATATCGTGATAAAAAAATGAGGGCCCTTTAAAGTTTTAGATTTGAATTTGCCTTAAAATTTGTTTCAAAGATTCAAAAAATCCTTTGAGCTTATATATATATATATATAATAGGTTAAGGATGAATTTTATGTATTATTAATAAAACATATAATAATGCCCAAGGCCAAGAACCACCACAATCAAGCATAAGTTGAATAAATCTAAGTATTGGGCTTTAATAAGACTTTATTTTAAATCTTTTGTGCTCGTTACTTCTCTGATTGACACATTGCACGAATGTTTTTCCTTGTGCCAATCAAAACTCGCATTCTTTTAAGTTCGCCCAAGATCTGCCTCCCCAGATGACTCACCACCTTATGTGGGCCCTTATTTTGTCATGTCACGTGGCTTTTGACTCTTTTATTGGTCCTTTGCACTTCCCTTGTACACATCACCTTATCCCTTCTTCCCCAAGAGATACATACTAGCCATCCTTTTGAAAGCGCCAAGATAGCCTACCACCAGGACAACTCATCATATTTTGGCCCCACTCCCACTTTTCCCTCCATTTATCATTGGACAATGAACGTATACCTTTTCATGTGTGCTTTGTCCTAATAATCCTGACCCATCCTTACCCTTTTAATTGCATGAAATCCTTATTCCTTCTAGGATGACTTGGTGCATCTACTCAATGACCATACAACCTTCTATGGAAAACGCTACTCCTCATCACACGTCATCCCGGAGCCTAGTCAGCTTGGTGATTCCTTAAGAGCACCTCCTTTGTTCCTTCCAGGGTCCAACCTCGTGGAATGAGGTCAGTGACCATGTTACCTATCAACTCACCTATTCACTCAATTAAATTACACCACCTCCCATCCTTTAACAATCTTCATGAGTTAACGGATAATTGAAAAGCGCGCCTATATTTAATTTTCGTGCTTACCACCTTTTAATCCAATTAATTGTTTCATAATAGATTTTAATGCCTCTTTTGATTGACTAAAATTGTATTAAGTTGTGGTTATATTAAATTTACTTGATAAAACCCTATAATATTGATTTTCCCTGTTACAACCGATTACTACAGAAAACCATTTACAAATTGTTAGAATGGTGAAGCCTAAGAAGAAAACTCCTCCATAGTAACCAGCTAGGACATTTAAGGAAACACTTGATGGAAAGTTTACAGATACCTTTCTCTTCACTGATACTGTGTGTACAAGAGATTCTGACATTTTTTCTTGGAATTCTATATATGAGCTACTTGGGGAAGAATCGCGAAGAAAAGATTTAGAACTGCTAAAGGTGGAAAGAGCAGACTAGGGCGAAAACAAAACTTCTGAAACAATGAACAAAGACGCTTCCAAATCTTACCTCCACAGAATTTTCATGTGTCCAAGGCTTCTCCCTTACATGGATATGATTCACTGGGTGGTGGAGAATGGTGAAATCACTGGGAGGCAATTTGTAACCTCACGAGGAAAAGTCATCAGTTCCTTCAAGGCACAACATATTTAGGTTATGTATCATTTGCAGGAGCCACATCTAGTTTATAATTCTCAATTCATTGAAAGCTTCACAAACAAAGAATGCATGTGTAAATAATAAGGACTTCCTAGCTTGATTAGAGAGTGGAGAAGTAATACAAATAAGCAAAAGGAAGATTCCTTTGGGTTTTATGCCATTCAATATTTAGCTCCTCCTTATTGCTATGCCACTTCCATGCTCTATTGGTTATTCCCCCGTCAAAGCATCTCGCAATTACCTGTAGACAGGGTCCCTCTCAATAAAATGGATTCTGATGGATTTATTTCTAATTGGGCCTAGATTCTATCTGATAATTTTGCCAAACACATTCTTGATTTTTTCTCTAAACAAATGGATACTCACAACTTGCCTTTCTACATGTCTTCTTATGTCATGGACACCATTTTTTTCTTGTTATAATTTCATATATGGGCCGAAAATGGACACTTGTCGACCCTCTTCCCATCCATGTTTATCATAGCGTACTATTGGAAGAAAACTATTTCAATCATTTTTACCGCATTTGTCACCTTATAATGATCCCCCTTTATCAAATCATTTTCAGTTTTAAACTTCCTAGAATTTCTTCTGCTTCCATGGATTATTTGATGAGAATTGGGAACTGGTTCACTGAAGATATTTTTACTTACATGAGGGATTGAGGAAGTAATGGTAGTCATCATGTTTTTCCCCTTTACATTCCAAACAAGCTATTATGCAAAGAAGTTGCTTATCAGATTATTGGGACTGGTATAACCCTTGAGTTAAAGAAAGTATCCAAAAGGATCTGGCCACATTTCGCTTTGCAAATTGGTTTATTTACCCTTCAAAATTATTAGCATGCTGAAAAAGAACCCATGCCTTTGCATGAGTTAAAACTTTTGCATTATTCCTGCCAATCCCCATGATCCTTCCAAAGTGGTTGAGAATGTAGTTAAATATGCACATACCAAAAGCTATGTTCATGAAGTCAATCAGTATGATAATTTCTTTTTTGGAGCTTCTTCTTATGTATTTGTCTACAAAAGAGCAAAGTGGTTTTCCCATAAAACTATAAGAATTTTCTTGTTTCCAGAGACACTCGAAGGTATACCTTACCCTTACATTTACTCAAGTTACCTAAAGGTGATGTCATCAAATAAGAACCTACCATTTCTTCAACACGAGTTTATCCTTAGGCTACCAACCCGGTTTAAATTTCTCCTACAAATTCTTGGGAACAACCCTCTTTAGTGAATCCATTGGCTATTGAAATTTCCAAGGATTGGAAAACATTTGTGGAGATTAATTCAACACCAGTGCAATCAAGAAAAGAAACAACAATTCCTGAAGCAAATACTTCTGACAATACTGCACATCAATCAGTGGCTATTTCTCCCGACTCCTCGAACTCTACACTTGCACAGTCAGGTGTCATTTGAAAAACACCTATCAATGCTCACCTTGGTGTGGAAAAAATTCTAGTATCTCCGACCACTTCAATTCAATTGAATGTTGAGGAGATTCCACCAATAAAAGTATTTTATGGTCCTCAACATAGAGTTATTTTAAATAAGAACAAAAAAAAAAGAGAAAGGTTGTTGACACACAAGCCTCGACAACAAGCACTACTTTACAATCTTCCTCATTATAAATGCTTTGGAAATATGCATCAATAGATCTTTACGAGGAACTTGAGGAATTGACCTAGTATGTAGGAGCTTATGCCTCTGCCAACATAGATAAAGCAACTGGAGTCCAAGAGTTTATCAGAGGAAAGGATGAAAGAATTCAACATCTGGCATAAGAGTCTTCACAATTTCAGGCATAAATGCAAGCACAGGTTACATTAGTTAGAGGTCAATATGAATCCAAAATTAAGCAGAGGGATGATAGGATAAAGGATTTGTAGAAGAATATAAAGAAATCAGAGGCAAGTGCTTTAGACCTTGCCAAATTCAAGCATGAAGCTAATGAGTTAAACCTATAGCTTCAACGTCAGCAACAACTCTTCTGCAATAAGTTAAGTTTGATACTGGCTCAAAACAAGTTATTCATTAGTTGATAAAGTTGTTTATATTTAAAGCCAATATGATGACACCAAATATAATCTCAATGAACTTCTAGAATGGCAAAGAGACCCTAAATTATTATATCCAAACTTGAAAAAGATTAGTGAAATGCAAAATTCCACAACTCTTCACACATGGAAGGACAAGATATGTTTGGTTAAGAAATTGGGAAATGACATTAAGAGGCTTTCAAGTTCAGTTGTTTAATCTAACACCCAGTCACACAAGGAAGCCAATTTATTATCAAATCATGAAGAAGAGGTTTTCCTATAGGGTAATGCATTACAACATAGGTGTCTAAGTAACATGATAAAATGTAATAAAGGATCGAGCAACTATCAAAGGTAGATTTCGAATTGACCTGGGAATTTTTTTATCAAACTACATTGTTACCTTCAAGTAACCAGAGTTATTACTGAATATACAACTCAAGTACTACCAACTTTGCAAGCTCATGTCTTCAGTTTTCAAATGAACAATAGGCTTCATTCTTCTCTTGAGATAACATTGCTTCTAGAAGTTCATCGGCAATGGAAAATTCCCATTGGCTCCACATTTTGTAGTAGTTCATCTGAATTGATCATTTTGTTTCAAATTGTAACTAATATCTATTTTATTCTAGGTTGCTTTGCTTAAGTTAAGAGAATAACATATTGTTCATTATTCTCTCTATTGTTTTGAAAAACTATTTAAGAGCCTCTCTGTGACAACCCCAACCATGGCTCTCCTATAAAAAAGCATTGTAGATATTTTTATATAAATAAAATTTAAAAAGGGGGATTGAGTTAAGGGACATGGATCACAAATTTGAGGAGGAGGTTGCTTGCTAAGGATGTCAATGGGTTCTTGTGCATAAATTTGAACTATTTTCAAACAACCATTACAAGACTTGTTGGTGTATGCTCTTAATGAACTGGCTCCTAAAGTAAATGGGATGAAAACAGAGGTACATAGGCCCATGTTTCTTAGGACTAATATCAAGGAAAAAGTACAAGATATTGAGAAGGAAACTACACATTGCAAGTAGCAAGGACGAGGCAGTAAATGCAAAGCCTAGAAAATAATTCAAGGTAGGAGTAGTAAAAGTAGACAGCAGGCAGGAAAGAAGGGGGGAATTTGCATTCATTATGGCAACAGTTAAAGAGGGCATGCGAACTTGACTTGATCCAGACATTAATTTGACAAAGAGCATAAGCATGAAGAGAAGAAGAAGAGAAAAGAAGGTCACTCTTTCATTTGGCTTGATTGGCATGAAGATGGTTTCTTCTTGGTGAGGAATAATGCCTCTTGAGTCCCTGTAAACCCAAAGGGTGAAGATGGTTTTCTTTGGACTCCTTTGTTAGTGTGGGTGGAGGATTGTGTCCTTGGATTCCTGGAGGGAGGACCTCTGAAACCTTCCTTATTGTCCTTGAAATGAGTTATGGATTCCCCGGAGTGGGTGGAACCATTGTATTAGGGTGGAGACTTCTTCTCTGGATTCCCTTGAGACCCTTGGGGTGGAGGCAATGGGTCTTTGGATCCCCTATGTGCTTGGGTGAAGGTTGGGAACTTATGGATTCCTTGCATGCACTAATTGGCTTCCATTAGGTAACTGGAGGGTGGAGGTAGTTAGCCTCTGGATTCCCTGTATGTCATTGGATTGTTAAGTCGCTAGTGGGTGGAGGAAGGAGGTCCTCTAGATTACCTGTTTCAACCAGCAGTTGGTGTTTATTCTTTAAGCGAGCCCCCTCAATCTCTAGAATATAGCTTGAGGGTGACAATTGCAATTAATCTTGGTTTCAATTTTCTATGTTTGGGAGGTCAGTGCTTGTCCCAGACTCAATTTCCATGCAAAATTAAAGATAAGTATCCTTATGTACTTATTTAAAGGTTAATGAATTTATGATACATCTATGGTTTTACATGGCTTTGGATTTCTGGACTATAACAATGTTGTTAATTTAATTAGTCTGTGGTTACATCCTTGTGTGGAAATGGAACTTATAGTTGTGATCAAATCATATATATAAATATATCATGTCTTTGAAATGAATGATGTTGCTAAGCAAGTCAAGCAAGTGTGTGATTTTGGACTGGAAATGAAGTGTTGTGGAATGCTCATTAGTGTTGTTCATAACATATAATATGCAATAGAATGTGAAATGTTTTACATGATAACAAGAGTTATGTTATATCCCTAAATTGGAATAATGTTCTGTATGAAATGTTTAATTGTGTTATTAATAACATATATGTAAACAAAACAGAGACATTATGAAATACTATAAGCATTGGAAGGATCCATAATGATTTGGATTAAAACCTGGAAACATTGGACATAAAGATCCCTTCTATTGTGTAGGTTTTAACCCCGTACAGAAATTACCTGCATACGAATTCTCAATCACAGGAAAAATAAAAATGCGAGAGCATAACACATAAAACACATATACACAGAGATTTCCCACTGGATCTCAAAACCGAGACTACCAGCTTGATTTTTCATTATGTTCCTTTCAATGTTACAATACATATTTATACATGCTGAAGCATCCAATACCATGGACCGAAAAACCATCGCGTCCAAAACCATGGACCGAAAACCATCGCGTCCAAAAAACATGTGCGAAAATCATGCACAAAACCATAGGTGGGTCCGCCCAACCAACATAGGGTCAAAAACCAAAATTTTCCGGGGCACTGCCCCGGACCCCATAAAGTGGGGTTACGGGTACCCCTCAAACCCCCTGTTAACTATGTGGAAAGAATATAACACAACCCAAAAATTTGTTTGAGATGGATTTATGGGTTTTGATTGCATCTACTACAAGGCCTTGCCACTTTGTTTGTGGTGTCATGTTGCTATTGGTATTTCATGGTTTTCTTCTTGTTTGTTTCTTTTTCTTGCCTTTTTGTTTTGAGGGTATTGGGAATTGGTTGGAAAGAAGGAATTTAATGGAGTTTGGGAAGAGATGAATGAAACCCAATAGGTGATGTAAGTCCCGGATGAAACTTGATGCATGTATAAGGGCAGTTGAAGGCAAGAGTATGACAGCTAGTTGGATCGGTTGGGTTCATTGATGTAAACGGATGGTGCTAGGAGAGTCATGAGAAAATTAATTAGGAAAGGTAAAGTAAATGGATTTGAGGTGTCAGATGCCTTGGCTATTTTGGGAATAGTTGTTCTCAGTGATGTGCATGTTGTGGATGGATAAAGGGAGTTCTCTTAATGTTAAACCTTATGATATCTAGTAAGTGTGTTGTGACTATGATTATGTTTATGCTTATATATGCATATATGTTTGTATGAAGTTGTCTGACAGGGTTTTCAGGGATCATAACATTTTTATACTGATGTTTACATGTATATATGTATGTATGGATGGATGTTGTTGTCTAACAGGATTTTCAGGGATCATTCATGTGGAGTGTTGGCTCGGTTAATCTTGACCCAAGTTTGGCTTGTACTTCACCCTCATACACTGGCCCTTTTGGAAAAGACCCACAAGCAAGTCGAGGTCTCACTCGAGGTGGCTATGGGTGATTGCAGGACCAGGTTTTTGCATCCTTGAGGGACTGCACAAAGTGGATCTTAACTTCCCTTTTCTGTACTTGAATCATCCTTCTAACATTCATAACATTAATGTGTAATGTATTCTAACTACAAACTTTGTCACATTCATTTTAATATAAACACATTTCATAACAATAATAGTTGCGCTAACATACCAATTACTTGCAATTACTTCACATAAACAAATAGAACAAAAATAACAGATATAGATACAAAATACTTCACCAAAACTTCTTATTCGTTGTTAAGATAGATATTTTAGTACATACAAATTCTTGCCTTGTGCACCCAGTTGTAGGTGGTCTACGTACTCAACTACATACTCTTCCAAGGACTTCGTGCACTCAGCTATGAAGCCTTTCCTTAATACCCAAAACACAGAACAAAAGACTCGATCACTTGTGCTCTCTCTATGATGTGATCTAATGATGATCTTCGAGAAATCATTATATTTCCTTAAATACATTACATTGCTATAAACACCATGGTCCATATAGTACCATGGAATCAACAAAATAATGAATTAAAACCCCAATACCCATTTCAAAATGAGCAACTTCGACCCACCCCGAAGCCCCTAGACACTACGCAATATATGGACTTCGTGCACTCCACTCCTCAAAATGATGAGTCTTTGAAAAAACCTGGACCAATATGGGCCGCACCGAATAGACTCCCAACACTCACATGTGACTCGTCCCGAGTCACTTAGTTTCGGTTCCCTTAATCTTTGCTACAATGCTATTGTAGACGGCATTGTATTATTGGACTATTTCTGCTACCTACTTTTCCTCCTAACGCACTTCTTCCAGCAATGCCTTTGTGGTTGGTCTAGAAGTCTTCTACAACACTAATTTCTCCCTTTGTCATATCTCCCTGAGCCTTTCATCTACTGCTTATGAAAGTTGGAGGGCCTCATCCTACTACGGCTTAGTCCTCTCTGTCAAAATCTACTCTTTCCTCCGAAGATCCTCAATCTATTTCTCAAGATTCTTCCCTTCAATGATGCTAGCAAGCCTTTGTGAGACTGGTATGGTCTTCATAGTTTCCAAGATCTCTTCCTGCAGCTTCTTCTTCGACTGCAGCTCCTCTTCAATCCTCTGAATATTTGGATCCTCCTACAGTGAGGTCCAAATCTGCATAGTCTCATCTAGTAACTTTCCAAAATCCACCATTGTGTCGAAGATGCCTTTCACTGCAGTTTTTAGATCCATCTCCCTTTGATCATGTACTTTCGGTGGTGTGACTGGCTGCATCCTTATTTGTAGCTCAGAAACCTTCACTTCATATTCAAACTTTATTTTTGCAAGCTTATTATTTGACTCCTTTATAGCGAGACCGAGCTTCGTGACCTTCTTTACTGGCGGTTCTTCTTCACGAACCTTTGCATCTGATACTTCACTACAAGTTTTTGTAATGGCTTCCTCTAGTTGTTGTTGTTGTTGGCATGCTTCATCTCTTTCTTTGATCAATTGATTGAGATTCTTCTTCAGTGAAGCTCTGTCCTTTTCCACCTGAATTCTTAAGAGTGAAGTGTGTTGTTCTTGCTCCTTCAGTTCATCTGTAATAATTTGATGGAACCCTTGTAATACCTGAGTTGGCAGTGCAGTGTTGTTCATGTTAACGGGTCCCACCCTCTTTCTCTCTCTGTGTCCTCAGTGGATTAAAAATGTGATGCTACACCTGGTATTTTCAAAATCCTCAATCCAATTTTCGTCTATATCTATTGTTGTGGCTACAGTTGCTGGCCTATTTGTGTCAATTGTCTTGTTGTCTGCATTAGTAACTTTAACTTTGTGATGCCTTGCTGCACATCTCTCAAGATCATTTTGTAGTGATCATCAACCTTGTTCCAAGTCTTTGTAGTTACTTCCTAGACCTTTTCTCCAATCTCATCGATGTCCCCATTAGTGAGGACAACTTGTATCATGCCCTTAGATTTTCTCACATTTTGTTTCTTTTGTGTTCCCAATGTAGTTATTGTAGGTACCCCCTTTTTTATGATGAATGGTGATTCCCCTTTTAGATCTACGTCATTGAGAGGGTCCTGGGTATCATGTTCTATATCTGGCTCTAGTTCCTCTACTTCTTTTGCTTTTTCTTTCCCACTTGGACTCACATGTTGCGTAGTGCCCCCCATTGCTTCAGTGTCATCTATGGTTGGTCATCCATTTGGTTAACAATTTCTATATTATTGTGAGCAATTCATCTTGAGTGACCAAATATTATAGTGGGTGCCATGTCTTCATTAGATCCTTTCAAACCTTGATGTATACTTTGTGAAAATATGCCTTGAATGTTGCGATGTTACGATAATGCTCATACAAGTTAGGTGATAACCTCGGATACTGGTTCACCACCATGTGCAAATCCATGTCCAATAGCACAAATAAAATTATGTTCTCTTTTGTGTGAAATGGCTCCTTGGTATGCCACAGTGAGGCATACTGCACATCTTCACATACATCTGTTTTGATTGACGAAAATTGTGCGTCCTCTGGCTACTTCCATGCTAACAAAGCGATGATCAAAATAAACCATGCATAATGAAATGTTTTGCCTTCCTCCTATGCCTCGTGGCAATCCTCCAAAAATTCCTTACATAATTAACTGGCCCAGTTGAACTGAACCCGAGCACTACACTGTGCAGCCAAAGAAACCACAGTTGTAGGGACTTTGTTTGTTCTACATTTCCTCATTATTTTTCCTACTAAAATTTGTGTGTCAAAGCGCACCCCTAGGTTACTAATAGAGTTGATATCATAACTGTGTGACTTCTTGATAATCCCAAACGTATCCTTCATGGTCTATGTCATTGCCTTGTCTTGGTTTTTTCCAATCAACTCTTTAGTAGGGTCATTTCCTTGGTAGCACAGTCCGGTAATTATTCTTATCAACATCTCATCAATTAGGATCCTGTTCCCCAACCAGAGGCATCTATCATGCACCAATACTAGTAACTATTGAACACAAGCTATGTTGGATGTGCTTCTACCTTAAGTGTGGCACGTATAACATGTTTAGCAAGTCTGGTCCTTGCAATCCTACATCCCACTAGTGCGACTCCAACCTCGTAACTCCGCTCTATGAATAATAGACCTAGTGTAGGTACTTGCTCAGTTTGAAATGTGGATATTTACTTTTGTCATTAAAGTCCCAATCCTCCATTTTTAATTGTGATATTTTCCCCAGCATTTCGCCTTCAAATGGCACTTTTTCTAGTAGCAGCGGTGTGAAAGTGTTGAACCTTGTGTCTTTCGGGTCCTTAATGAGCGTGGCAGCACAGAGGGAATTTTTGCGCCCTCTATCTCCATCTGGTGCATCTCAGATTCCTCCTCATTGTCATGGATTTTCTCCGGTTCTTCCTATTGTATTGGCTTATTCGCATTCTCCTTAGGTTTCTTATCTTGCTTGGTCTTCATCTGCTGCTCTTTTGTTGTCTTCTTCCTTGGGGACGTTCTTAGCTCTACTCCAAAGGTTCCATTTGGCCTCTTTTTGGGCCTTTTCTTGGGTTTTTCTTTTGTAACTACTTGTTTTCGCGGCAACCTCACGTGCCTTAGGGATAGGGGTACATTCGGTGCTCCGGAGTGACCAGCTTGGGCTTCCATGACTCTTGCTAGCCATTTATCTGCCAATGCTTGAGAAATTTCTTCAAAGCTTATCTCAGACATACAATAACATACTTGACTCACTCTTGATTGCAAATTCTCAAACTGAATTCTCCAGATAACAAAGTGTAAAATGTGGAGTGCGACATAGATTTTATAGCAAATTTGAATTTCGAACCTCATGATTAGTTTAGATCTTGTTCATTTAATGCAAGTATGGCTCTAGATCTGACCAGTTGTGCTTCATAAGTGTGTTTCTCCCGCACCTTTTAACGAAAAATTCCTTTTAATGGCAACTTTTTCCTTGCAATTGTCATGATTTTCTGGTTATCTTCGACAATCGTGCAGTAATATTCCCTTTGTCATGGTTCTTTCAGACTTTGACACACTTCTAAATATCCCATAGTAATCCTCCTTTGGAGTGGTTCTTTCTGACTTCGACATACCCCTGAATATCGCACGGTAGCCTTCTTCGGTGGAGTCCCCTTCTGCAAAGTAGTTTATATTCCAATGCCCACTTGCAAATGCAAGTGGCACTAAGACTCTTCTCCTTTCATATTTCAGTGCAAAGCTCTAGGGACAAAGTCATCCCTCTATACCTTCAATCTCCTACCGTTAACTCATCCTAGAATCAACTAACCATTTAACTTCGCGAGTTGAACTGTGCCACCATCAAAGACATGTTTGATGACATACGGTCCTAACCAATGTGTCTTAAATTTTCCTGGGAACTTTGAAAATTTTCGATCATATAAGAGTACGAGATCTCCTTCCTGTAATGTCTTTTGCTTGATGTGCCTCTCATGTTAGGCTTTCTCCCTTGATTTTTGTACTTGCTAATGAAAACCTCCTATAAACTTGTCCTCTTCCAAAGCAAGCAATTGTGCCATCCTCTCCTCCATTATATTAGAATCTGACATGTCTCTGAAGGTCAAAATTCTAAAATTGGACACAATGTACTCCATAGGCATGACTGCTTCTTGTCCATATACTAACCTAAAAGGTTTATGGCCTGTCAATTGCTTGCATGTTGTCCTATATGACCACAACACTACTGGAATCCTTAGATCCCAATCATTTATGTTCATATTACATACTTTTGTGAGTGCATTCTCCATAATTTTATTGAAATCTTCAACTATCCCATTCGCTTGAGGGTGATATGGGGTAATTTTCTGATGGTGTACTTGAAACTCTTCAATAAGCACTTGAATAGTCTAATTCAAGAAATGTGAGCCTCGGTCACTCATTAATATTTTCAGACCCCAAATCTGGATAGAATGTATTCAAAAATGAACTTTGCGGTGGTATTTGTGTTGCAACACTTCACTGGTTATGCCTCGTCCAACCTCATCAAATAATCAGTTGTAGTGATTATGTATCTTGCACTAGTCTTCTTTCTTGGTGGGTTAATAGGTCCAACAAAGTCGATAGCCCATTTTTCAAATGCTTGCAACGTCACCTGTGGATTTAATGGCATCTCTTCTAGATGGTATTCATGCTCTTTGACATATATCACATGCTCAACAAAAATAATTTTCATCCTTATGTATTGTGGGCCACCATAACCCAGCTCTCAAGATTTTCTACACAATGGCCTTTCCTGCATAATGTCCACCTGCAACTCCTCCATGAGATTTTGCTATAATACTCTTCCTTTCATGTTTTGGGACGTATCTTCATAGTATTTCATCTAGTCTCATTTTGTACAGATTCCCTGCAATCAATGTGAAATCAATTGCTTTTACTGCCAACTTCTTGTTCTGTTGTGTAGTGTACTTCGCAGACGCCATCCTTGTGGCTAGAAACTTAATAATATTCACGAAATGGTCATTCACAACCCTGATTGCGAACAACTTCACATCGAGTAGGTTATCTTCGATACTGGTGGGTTCTTCTGCTCTCTCCAATATCGACAAATGATCGGGCCCAAAATTCAATTTTCCTAGCTTGACTACAACCTAAAAATCGTACTCCTAGAACAACAACAACCATCGACAAATTTTTCCTCCTAAAACAAGCTTATTCACCAAATATTTTAGCACAGAATGATCAGTGAACATCTTTAAATATGCTCCCAACAAGTAGTTGCTAAACTTCTGTAATTCATAAACCATAGCTAACCTTTCTCTGTCTATTGTAGTATAGTTCCTTTCTACTTTGGACAATTTTCTACATGCAAAAGCTATGGAGTGATCAACTTCACCTGCTCCTATTTGTTCCAGCACTATACCCAACGCTATGCAATATGCATCGACATGTACATGAAATTCCTTATTCCAGTCCGGGAAAACTAAGATCGATGTAGTTACCATCTTCTCCTTTAGTATATCTAGACTCTTCTAAAATTCTTTGTCCCATTTAAAAATGACATATTTCTTCAATAGCTTCTCCATTGGCGCAGTTATCTGCGCATACCCCTTTATAAACTTTCTGTAATAGCCTATGTGTCCAAGTGTCATGTGTAGTTGTCTCACTATTTTTGGTGTTGGCAACTTCACAATGACTGTTATCTTTCCGGGATCCACCAGCAAACCTTGTTTGCAGACAATATGACCTAATAGTATGCCACAAGGCACACAAAATATACACTTCTTCAAGTTTAGTGAAATCTAATGCTGCCTATATGTATCCAGCATAAGCCTTAAGCTCACAATATGCTTCTTTAATAGCCTAAATATTATCCAATTATCAAAGTAAACTTCCAAGAATTTGTCAATGTACTCCTTAAATGTTGCAACTACAACTCTAGAAAATATGGCAGGAGCATTCTTCAAGTAAGGCATCACTGTGTACTAAAATGAGCCCCACTCTTTGCAAAATTTGTCTTATGTCTATCTTCTGGAGAAATTATGATCTAATGGTAATTCAAAAATCCATTTGTGAAAGAATAGGCTTGGTGACCTCCTACATTGTCCCATACTTCGTCTATAAATGGTGTAGTGATGGGGTCATGCACAAATGCATCATTTAGTTTCCTCAAATCAACACAAATTTTGATCTCTCCTTTAGTCTTATTTTCCTGAACTATCATGGGACTTACCCATTTAGACTCTTCAACAAGCTCGATGATCCTTGTTGCTAACATTTTTTCAAATTCTTCCTTCACCTTTTCCTTGTATTTTGGATTCAACTTATAGGGTCTTTGCTTCAGAGTGTTCGCATTAGGTTTCAGAGGGACCCTCATAACTCCTGGGTCCCCTAATATGCCCTTCATTTTTGAAAAATTCCTAGGGAATAACTCTTGATATTCATGTGGTAGCTCTATGATTTTACTAACTGTATCTGCATTCCAATTGTCTCCAATCGTTGCGGACTTCAAGTCTTCCTTTGTCCTAATATTCACCTTCTTTTTCTTTACTCGCTGCATTATATCCCCAATTTCTGATTCTATTCCAGCAAATTTGTGATGTCCTTTTGATTCTGGTATATCAATATTATGTGGATCTTGATCTTGTTTGGCAGTGATATTATAACATTCCATTGCATTTTGTAACTGCGCAGCCCAATCATGATGCCAAGTTAATGGAGCTTCATTCTCAAAAATCTTTGCTCTGATTACCTGAAGAGTCGAGTCTATACACAGGCAATCATCTTGAAAATTGAATGTTAGTATGAACCCTTCAACCAAATCTGTCAAGTTTGCAGTTCCATGTCGCAGTTTTGTTTCAAGATACCAATTCATAGGAATCATTTCTAGTGTGTGTGTTTGCATTATGATACAAGTGTTTTCCTTGATGGAAACCCACTCACAAGTCAGCTCATATTTGATAAAAGGAATCTCACAATGTAACAGGTCAATTCAGAGGTAACAGGGCATTGGTATAGAAGAACAGAAAGTTGGAACAAAGGTCTACTGATCATATTCAAATAGTTGAAGGAAAAGTATGTTTTCAGATAGTTTAAGTTGTATATGCAATTTCAACTTGACAAAGCGTCATATACACGCAGGTTCTCAGAACAAAAAGATTGTATACGTATGCACACACTTTCACAAGAGGAAAAGCGTGTATGGGTTGGAAAATCAAGAAAATTCAAGAGTAAATAATACCAATGGTCAATACCATGGTATTAGCCCACAATTTTGAGCAGAG
Source organism: Pinus taeda (assembly GCA_000404065.3). Taxonomy (NCBI): domain Eukaryota; kingdom Viridiplantae; phylum Streptophyta; class Pinopsida; order Pinales; family Pinaceae; genus Pinus; species Pinus taeda. Next base: position 14,228 of record APFE030868917.1, on the reverse strand, counting down.
TAATGACTATTTGATCCCGTCCAAGAATACCACAGGCTCTAATAGTTGTTTTGGTCCGAGGTATTGAGGAAGGCCAAAACTATATAAGGAGGAGAAGATCAAAGGGCCAGTTGTGCAAATGAAAGAGTTTCTTAGGAATACTTCTATCTGAAGTATATTTTATGTTGCAAGGGTTATGATTATGATATAATCTGAAATATTTTGTGCACCTTGGATACAATGTTGGATCAGGATCATGAGACCTGAAATGACTTATCATTGTATGATATGATATTGGTTGCGCTAGATCTGATTGCTTACGCATGTTTTATTCTTTAAATGTCATGATCTGGGTAAGTCTAAAGTCTGGAAGAGCAGTAAAGTTGTAAGATAATATTTGCAGATCTATATGTTGGTTCACCTTGGTAAAGGCACATATACACGCATGCTCTACTCTTACAAGTAGCATATGCAAAAGAAATGCTTATTGTTCAGAAATGACTGATCTATCTAATCAGTGTTTATGTTTTACTATTGTCTATCAATGAAGTCTTTTTAGATCTGAAAGTAAAATTGAATGCATAAAGAGTTTGTGTCTGATTCATTGATTGATTAAGTGAGAAGGATTATGTTTGTTGCTGACTATCTAGATCTTTGAAATTGACTGTAGATGTTCAGAATATTATTGGTCAGTATATATTTGATTCAAAAAATTTTATGATTCAATATTTTTGGAGGTATTGTTACATAGAAATTTGTCATCGTCCCTTTTACCCCTTCTCCCGCATCTTGGAGGACTCATTCCGAGACCTATGATAAGTGACATGACCTACAAACACTTTCATTACATTCCCCTGAGCATGAACTTCATTTTCCCTGAAGACATCTCCTGCAAAAAACCCATAAAAACAACCCTTTTTCCATTAGTGCAGTTTCATAGTGCAGCACTCGCGCCAATGGGGGAAATCCTCCAAAGAGGGTGCGCCAGTTGGCGCTCTGTCATAGAGTCGTACTCATGCTAGCCAAAATGGGTGATGTTTTTTAACAAACCAACAGCCAAAGATTCATCCTAACCAACTCCTGGACTGAATCTATCTTGAGTTGGGTGGTTTGGCTTCGAATCTCCATAGAGGGAAGTGGCTTGCCACCTCTCATGGAAGATTCTTAGTGATAAATCCAATCCCATGAATATCGTGGATGATCCCAACTCCCCCCTCTCTATCTATAAAAGCTTGTCCATTTCCCTTAGGCAAGCTAGTTCCAGAGACTGGGAATTGTCAAGTTTCCAAGAGCTTCATGCTGCAAGAGCCTTCTTCATTCCCATAAAGCCAAATCTAAGTAAGGAGATTCTTGTCCAATAACCAAAGAGAGAGAGGCTTTCTCCTACTCCCAACAAGCTTTGCAAGACATGTGATGCTGATCACCCAGCCAAAGGAGGATCTGATGTCAAAACTATGGTTGTATTCTTCTTTATTTATTATCAATAAACAATTATTGTTATGGTTCAACTCTTATTGTTATTTGTAATGATGATGAGTTATATCCTTTCTGACTGATATATAGTTGCATATGTTGGATTTTATGTTTGTGTTTGTGTCATTTCTTGTATGTGCAGGTGTCCATTCACGGATATTGTGGGCATCGTGATCTGCCAGAGCAAAGGAATGAGAGCATCACCTCTTCTACAAGCACTAGCGTTGGAATCCAGGTAGGCCCTCATCATTGGTCTTTAATTTGCAATTAGGAACTTGCGCGGTAGCATTGTATGATTGTTGCTAGACCTGTTCTGGGCTAGTAGGGATCACCTTTGTCCGCAGAGGGGATTTACCTCCTCAACAGGTATACACAGGTTTTGTTGCAGGAAGTAGCATATACACACAGGTTGGGTTCATTAAAGTAGCTTGTACATTCTGATGTATGATTCTTGAGGATGCAGCTAGTTCTGAATGATGATGCAGATTTATGGGTTCAGCACAATGTTCTGGTGACAGTGATCTAACTATTCAAATTAATTAATTGTTGGTTAATGCAGTTTGAGTTTCTAAGTTTCTAATGGGTCCAGTGTGAAAACTTAATGAAACGAGGCCATCATATTGTATCCTTCTATACCAAGAGCATCCAATCTGAAAATTAATGAAACGTGGTCCCTGGAGGAAGAGAGAAGCTCGTAGCCTTTTGTAGGTTAGCGCCTATGTACTAGTAAACATATCGGCTATTACAAGAGCTAGGGGGTCATAGCTCCCTTCTAGTAGAAGATGGAAAACAAGAGAAGATTGTAGCCTTTTGCAAGTGGGTTCCTGCGTACTGGTATGAGTTTGCACCAGTACAATATTGTAAATAGATTTTCTTTATATTAAAAGAAGACAGAGACAACAACAGTAGGTGGTTTTTCTCCCGCATTGGGTTTCCACCTTAAATCTTGGTGTTCATGTGTGATGCTTATGTGTGATGGTTTATTATGTTATTACTGCACATAGTTACTATATATTAAGATACTAATGCGCTTATTAAAGATCAACACATGATAAATTGACTAAATCATATGTTCTTTGGGTATACGTTGGTTTCTTTAATCACAGTAGCATACACACACAATTTCACTACACTGAAGTAACATATATAAATCTGATTGGGAATTGAATATTATTGAAGTGTAAATACTGATTCACCTCCCCCCCCACCTCTCAATATTATTTCCAACAATTGGTATCATAGTAGGTCCTTTAGAAAAAGTTAGATCGCTTGAAGGGATATCTTTCAATATGAACAATCATAAAGGCATGGGATCTATCATACCACCAATATTCAATGGGTACAACTTGGTATATTTGAAAATAAGAACCAGAGCCTATCTTCAATCACTTTGAGCCGATGTTTGGGAAATTGTGGAAGGAGGATATCAATTTCCAGCAGAAATACCTACAGATACAACAGGTAAGAAGTTATATGTAACCAATGCCAAAGCAGTCAATACTTTATTGGGAAGTCTGTTAGAATCAGAATTCGTCAAATTCATGCAGTTCAAGATAGCCAAAGAGATATGGGAAAAAATCATTCAAAGCTATGAAGGAGACTCCTAGGTAAAACCTGCTAAGCTTCAAACTCTCAGAATTCAATATGAAACTTTTAATATGCATAGTGATGAAAGTATTGCTAGTTACTTTTTACGTGTATATGAGATTGTTAAGTGTATGAAGAATCTGGGTGAATAGATAAAGGAGGCTACTTTAGTAGAGAAAATTTTGATATCTTTGTCTTCTTAATTTGAGTCAAAAGTATCTACCATAGAAGAAAAGCAGGATCTTCAATCTATTACTATGGTTCAACTTCATAGAATTATAACTACCTTTGAAATGAGGAAAGGAGGTCCATTATATATGAGAGAAGTTGCTTTCAAAGCTTCAACAAAGGGAAAAGAAAAGAAAGAACACAATGAATCAGGATATGTTTCAAAAGAAGAAGATGAGGTAAACTTTGTCAAGAAGCTTCAATGAGGTTCTGGAAGATTCAGAGGTAAGCTACCATTCAAATGCTTTTCTTGTGGTAAAGTTGGCCATTATGCTGCCAAATGTCCTCATAAAGATAAATATGAAAAAGGAAAGGAATATGCAAAAGGAAATAGAAAACTGGTTGTCAATAGAAGAAGTTTCTATACCCATGAACATAGTGATGGATTATCTAATAGTGATGAAGATGAAACTGAACAAGATTATAAACTACTCATGGATTATGACAATGATGATTATTTGGATGTCTTAAAAGAGGAAGACTTTCTTGAAGAAATCACAAAACTCAAAATTTGTTTAGAAGAAAATAATATGATCATAGACACGTTAACGCAACAACTCACTGAAAGAGAAAAGCACAATGAAAAACTAGATGTGAATTTTTGTGGGTTTAATAAAATAACTTGGGAAGACAAAATCTCTTAATCTTAGATTTTGTTAAAGGATCAGAAACTTTAAATGAAATCATCAAAGTTCAGTGTTCCCCTCTTGTAAAGACAAGTCTTGAATATACTGGAGAATCATCCCAATCACAAAAGTCGTCAGCCTCCACCAGAAGCTATCTCGATGCAGTAAAGACCAGTGAACAATATGTCAATCATCAGCAAAAGCCTAAAAGTACTCATCATGTAAATCATGCTCAATTTACTCCAAGGATGAACATCAATAGAAGCATCAACCAACAGGTAAACAATGCCAAAAGATTCTATGATCACAAAAACTTCTTTAATGGACAATGTTTTTCATGCCATAACTTTGGGCATAAGGCTGCTCAATGTGTTTCTTACCAAACTATCATGACTAGAGAAAAACAAAATCAAAGGAGCGTAACAGGAATCAAGAAAAGTTCCTATAATAACTTTTCTCCTGTTGAAGATGAAATTGAATTTTCATTTTGTAATAACTTTGGTCATGAAGAATCTGAATGTAGCATAAAATTTCAGCCAACACTTCAAAAAGAGCAAACATCATCAAATTCCATGGTATGGAGAAAGAAGGAATTTCAATCAGAAAGATGTGGGATAGCTTTGTTTGCAGAAGGATAAGAGAATCAGTGGTACATTGACATTGGATGCTCCAAAAACATGACAGGTGATAAAGAGAAACTTCATTCATATAATGCCTTAGAAAAAGAGAAGAATGTTTCCTTTGGAAATGACGCACCAGCCATCATTAAAGGTAAAAGTTATGTTTATTTGAAAGAAAAGGTTAAAGCTAGAAATGTCATGTATGTTGATGGTTTAAAACATAACTTGTTGAGTGTCAGTCAAATGTGTGATCAAGGAAATGAAGTTGTGTTTCAATCAAATGGATGTGTGGTTCGTGAGCTTGTTACAGGAAAGACCATAATCAAAGGTACAAGAACTCTAAACAATTTATACAAACTCAAAGGAGGACAAAATCAATGATATCTAAGCAAAACAAATGAAAATTGGTTATGGCACAAAAGATTGGGACATCTAGTATTTTCTCAAATAAGAAAAGCATGCAGGCTCAAGGCGGTCTGTGATCTTCCAGATATCAGCATCCCAGAAAATACCATATGCAAACCATGTCAAGTCGGTAAGAAAACCAAAGTTCATTTCATTGAAAAAGAAGGATCAGCAGGTAAGCCTCTTGAACTCATCCATACTGATTTATATGGACCAACAAGGAAAATGTCACCTCATGGAGAAGAATACTTTATTTTATTCATTGATGATTTTTCTAGAATGTATTGGATAGGTCTACTAAAGCATAAGTATGAAGCATTTGAAAATTTTAAAGCCTTCAAAGCTTTAGTTGAAAATGAATTAGATTGAAAAAGCAAATGTCTCAGATCTAATCAAAGGGGAGAATTCTTATTAAATAAATTCTTTGAGTTTTGTGAACAATATGGACAAATATCTACAACAAGAAGGTTTCACAAAAGGTTTTGCAGACAACAACTTATATACAAAGATTGAAAATGAAAAACTACTAATTATTGTTGTTTATGTTGATGATATCATCTTTGGTAGCAATGAAAAATCTATGAGTCGAAACTTTGCTTTGGTTATGCAGCAAGAATTTGAAATGTCCTTACTTGGTGAACTTACTTATTTTCTTGGTATACAAGTACAACAATCAAAAGATGGTATTTTTATTTCACAAACTATATATCTCAAGGAGATTCTGAAGAATTACGGAATGGAAGATTCTAAACCAATATGTACTCCAATGGTAACAAGATGCAGTCTCAGTTCTAACAATGAATCAACCAGCATACAGATCTATGATTAGAAGTTTGCTCTATCTAACCATATCAGACCTAATATCATGCATGTCATAGGAATTGTTGGAAGGTTCCAAGCAAATCTAAAATAATCACATCTTCAAGCAGTAAAAAGAATATTCAAATATCTTCAAGGAACTCAAGACTTTGGTTTATGGTATCCTAAATATACAGATCTTACTCATCATGCATATACAGATGCAGATTGGGCAGGAAATGTTGATGATCGAAAAAGCACTAGTGGAGGTTCATTCTACATGGGATCACAGTAGTGTCTTGGTTCAGCAAGAAACAAAGTTCAATTTCCTTAACTACGACTGAAGCAGAATATGTAGTTGTTGCATCTTACTGCACACAACTACTTTGGATGATGAAAACATTGCAAGATATTCAAATCACATGTACTCCACCTATGTCTATTCTATGTGATAATACAAGTGCCATTAGCATTTCAAAAAATCCATTCATGCACTCAAAGACCAAGCACATACCCATTAAGTACCATTTTCTACGAGAACAAGTGCTTGAAGAAAAGGTTAAATTGGAGTATGTTCCCTCCAAAGAACAGGTTGTTGATATATTCACCAAGTTTCTTCCTAGAGAAACATTTGAATATCTCAGACAAAATCTGGGAGTACATTTTGCATTGTCCTACTATTAAATCCAGTTTTCTAGTAGAAGGTTCCTATATGCAGGTTTCATGAAGGATAGTCGTGTATATACACAAGTTTCTGTGGCTATGTGAGCGTATATGTTTTTCTGATAGAAAAACAATGGGTTTGATATGGGTTCTCAATCTGATATTAATGATTACAGCCTGTTGATATGATGTGTTCATTTATTTTTATTTAACTCATGAAGATGCCTTGATGAATGATTTGTTGGCAATGCACAAGTAGCACAGGTTCAGGGGGAGCATTAACCTTATCAAACATTCTGCATTTTTGTCATTATGGTTGCTGATTACAGCTATGGTTTCAGATGTTCATATCAATTGTTGCATATATCATGTAGAGATATAGGGTGTAATATGTCTCCTTCTGTCATAGTCTATTTTTGAATGAGTCCTATTGGACATATGATGTAATTTGTATCCCCACTTTGCATGGGAAGGATGATGTAATAATTTCTATATTTCAGCCATGTATAAACAATTGGTATAACCGCACTTGGTTGGGTGGATGGGTCAAATTTGGTGTATCCTCTTTTATTTGGGTGATTGATGTATGTATGAGTCATTGGTCTTAAGGAGGTCACACTCACTTGTTGAGTTATAGAGTTATGTTATTCTTTTGAAAATTATCTCTATAGACTCTGCATTTACTCAGGGGGAGCATGGACAGCATAGTGTATCTCAATGGGGGAGAATATCTTGGTCAGCCCTTTGCCCTTGATGTCAAAGGAGGAGAGTATTTTGTGTTGCTTGATATCTCTATAGGTTCTATAGCTTTCAGTAATCAACACCAATATGGTTTCCATCAAGTCCAAAGAGGGATATTATTGGCATTATGATACAAGTGTGTCCTTAATGGCAACTCACTCACAGGTCAACTTATATTTCATAAAAGGAAACTCACAGTGTAACAAGTAAATTCAGAGGTAACAGGGCATTTGCACAGAAGAACAGGAAGTTGGAACAAAATTCTACTGATTAGATTCAAGAAGTTGAAGAAAAAAGGATTTTTTCAGATAGTTTAAGCTGTATACACATGTTCATCTTGACAAAGTGGAATATACACACAGGTTCACAAAACAAAAAGAGAGTATACATATGCACACACTTTCACAAGAGGAAAAGCATGTATGGGTTGGAAAATCAAGAAAATTCAAGAGTAAAGAAAACCAAGGGTCAATACCATGGTATTAACCGACAATTTTGAGTGGAGTAGCGACTATTTGATCCCATCCAAGAATACCACAGGCTCTAAGTGCTTTTTTGGTCTGAGGTATTCGAGAAGGCCAAAACTATATAAGGAGGAGAAGATCAAAGGGCCAGGTGTGCAAGTGAAAGGATTTCTTAGGAATACTTCTATCTGAAGTATATTTTATGTTGCAAGGTTTATGATTATGATATAATCTGAAATATTTTATGCACCTTGGATACAATGTTGGATCAGGATCTTGAGACCTGAAATGATTTATCATTGTATGATCTGATATTGGTTGGGCTAGATCTAATTGCTTATGCATGTTTTATTCTTTAAATTTCACGATTTGAGTATGTCTAAAGTTTGGAATAGCAGCAAAGTTGTAAGATAATATTTGCATATCTATACATTGGTTCGCCTTGGTAAAGGTGCATACACACGCAAGTTCTACTCTTACAAGTAGCATATGCAAAAGAAAATCCTCTTGTTCAAAAATGACTAATCTATCTAATCAGTGCTTCCATTTTATTGTTTTCCATCAATGAAGTCTTCTTAGATCTGAAAGTAAAGCTGAATGCATAAAGATTTGTGTCTGATTGATTGATTAAGTGAGAAGGTTTATCTTTGCTATTAATTGTCTAGATCTTTGCAATTGCTAGTAGATGTTTAGAATATTACTGGTTGGTACATATTTGATTCAGAAATTTTTATGATTCAGTAATTTTGGAGGTATACACAGGTTTTGTTGCAGGAAGTAGCGTATACACACAGGTTGGGTTCATTAAAGTAGCATATACATTCGGATGTATGATTCTTGAGGTTGTAGCTGGTTCTGGATGATGATGTAGGTTTTTGGGTTCAGCACAGCGTTCTAGTGATAGTGATCTCACTATTCAGATTAACTGATTGTTGGTTGATGCAGTTTGAGTTTCTAAGTTTCTGATTGGTCCAGTGTGAAAATTTGATGAAACGAGGCCTTCATATTGTATTGTTGTGTACTAGGAGCATCTAGTCTAAAAATTAATGAAACGTGGTCCCTGGAGGAAGAGAGAAGGTCATAGCCTTCTATAGACCAGCACCTACGTACTAGTAAACATATCGGCTAGTACAAGAGCTAGGGGGTCTAGCTCTCTTCTAGTAGAAGCTGGAAAACGAGAGAAGGTTGTAGCCTTCTGCAAGTGGGTGCCTGCGTATTGGTGTGAGTCTGTACTAGTACAAGATTGTAAATAGATTTTCTTTATATTAAAAGAAGACAGAGACAACAGCAGCAGGTGGTTTTTCTCCCACATTGGGTTTCCACCTTAAATCTTGGTGTTCATGTGTGGTGCTTATGTGTAATGGTTTATTATGTTATTACTGCACATATCTACTATATATTAAGATATTGATTTACTGATTCAAGATAAACATATGATAAATTGACTAAATCACATGTTCTTTGGGCATACGTTGGTTTCTTTAATCATAGTAGCGTACATAGGCAAGTTCACTTCACTGAAGTAGCATATATAAATTTGATTGGGAATTGAAAATTATTGAAGGGTAATATTATTATTCACCCCCCCCCCCCCCCCCTTCTCACAATTTTTTCCAACATTGTGGATAAACCCATGTATCCACTCTTGTTATGGAATTTATTTCTAAAGAGAAGTGCAGCAATGAATACGTTCCTGGGGATCAACCTTACCATCGTACTTTACTTCTATTTCTGTGTTGATTGAGCCAAACCTAATCCACATTAATCTTCGACATTGTTGCTAATCTTATATATTTATTTTATGAGTACCCCCCCATCTAGCAGGTGTAGCCCTCAAGGCTACATCCAAAGCTTGCAACCTTTTTTCTTCTAGTATTTCTTTTTCTTATTCATCAAGAAACAAGACTACATCTTCAATCCCATCATAATAAGGTAGATCACATACCTCAGAAGTTATGCAACGAAGTGATTTTGTGGTAGAAACTTCATATAACCTGTTCTGCCAATTTTCCAGTTCTTCCTCGGAATCTAAAGTAAAATAATTGTCTTATTCCCAACCAAATGTGCAATCTGCAGTGGGATTAATCCAATCTTCCTCCTTAGTTGTTATCTAATAAATGTTTTCGACATATGTGTCATTGTACTTATCCCGAACAGGATTTGTATAGCGCACTCCTTCTGAGGGGTCTACAGGGGAAATGACCCTCATATCATATTTTTCAATCATTTGTCTCTTCTTCAAATTGGTTATCACCAAATTATCGAAATCCCAATCCAATCCAAGTAGTGACGAATAGGGGTTGCTATCATCTACAATTTCAATCACTTCTATGTCTTCATCGGTTCAGACTCCTTCGATGTCTACTATGATGTCAGGTAACTTTACTATAGGGACGATCTTATGTTGTTTGGCCATCCTCAATTGTATCAACGACCATTGCAACTTCAGTCTTCTGATGAACTCCCAAGTTTTCTTCGGTAAGGCGTTGCCATCGAATCCTAAATCCAGGATTACCTTATCCATATCATATTCCTCGATCCGCACAGTTAATCTCATTTCCTTCCCTGTTCTCTTCTTGTGTCGATGTAAATTTTTCAGTATGTGCATATAACTTCATGGTACCTCTTTATCGGTGTAGGAGTCTATCAGCACCTGTAGTCCTTCAACAACCCTCTAATTCCTCAACAACTTCATGCAAGTCTGTAAAAACGACTTCAAAATACTTGGATCTAATCCTTGCGTCTGAGTAGACACTTTTTTGTAGTCCTTCTTTGGAATTAACTTCAATTTCACACTATATGTTGAAGCCCCAGTGTCCATGAAGCTCGCTTTGCTCCTATGAATGTTTATTTTTCCTTTTGGATACTAAATCTAGGGGCCTTTCTTGTGGTCTTTCTTACCCATGTCTCTTCTACTTTATTCTTAACTTTATCATCTCCCATCGCAGCTCCACTCCTTATTATGATGTCGATGCACGATTCATCCTCCCTTGGCTCAACGGTCATCATTTGAATATTTGTTGAGGGCTACTGGTTCCTTTCTCCTACATATTCACTATAAGGATGGGACATTCTTCTATCACATGATCAAAATATTTGCAATAGCTACAAGTTATAGTAGGGTTCTGACAGTCTCTTGCAAATTTTTGTGCCTATCCATAGTTATAATAGATAATTTAGCCACGTTCTCGACCAACTCCTCCTCCTCATCCTTGGAATCCTCGTCAACTAGCATGTTAGCCTGGCTCCTCATGTATGTCCTTCAGCTTGCAATCTATAAGCATCAGCACTGTGCTCCAACATCAAGTCATAACTTCAACAGTTTCTCTGATCATGGCCTACTGATTTACAAAAGTTTCAAAACAGCTGCTTTGGGGTCTACACATACTTCTATAATAAATAAAAATATTCAGAGCGATGTTGGCCTCTCATTATACAAATCTTGCACCACAAAATTGATCCTGGGTTTACTGGATTAGGTGCTCCACTTACCAAGTAATCTCTGAACACAGGGCATTGATCCTTATAATGGCCCTCTTCTTTGCATTTTGTACACCATACTTCTGATATGGTTTCTTTTCCTTTCTTGAGATATTGCAATTCCAAGGTCAAATTTGCTAGCTGACTCTGAATTTGTTGTACTCCTGCATGAGTATCTCTGATTGGTGAGGCTTCTAGCTTCATTGCAATCTCCAATGCTTTCGCTTGAGTAGTTATCTTCTGTTGCATCAAGGGTAACCTAATATGTGGCAACAACACAGCTATAAACCATTCTTTATGTTGTTCTGGGGGTATGTTAAATCTTACTTGTCCCATTAAAACCTTGAATCATTGATCCAACTCCCACACATACTCAGTAGCCATTTGTTTGATTTCCTTCAACTCTGTAATGCACTGTGATTCTAATTTTGGCTTCTTGAATTCTAATATCAATACTTTCTTAATATCATCCAACGAAGCAGCCTGATTAGTCACAGAATACTTCATGTACCATCTTAGCACTCTTTCTCGCATCGTCATGATAAAGTTGTGCCTTCTTTACATCTTCATTAGTGATCTGTCTTGCTTTTCATACTACATTAACTATAAACTAGAACTGCTCAGGATCCTCTAATCCAAGTAATCTAAAGATAGGCATCTTAATGTCATCATCCATTTTTCTTCTTAGTGGGTTAGGGGGAGAGGGAGGGCCATGATTAGGTGGAAGGGGAGGGGGTGTAGGGAATTATGGGAGGGGGATTGGGGGTAAGGGGAGTAGATGGATGTGGAATCCCAAAGATGCCCTGATTTTTCTCAACTCCTAACTTCGAAGCACCTTCAGGATGGGAGGGGGAATATCACGAGGTCGCAAGGTTACCTCCTTCTTCTTCACTCTCAGACCCACCTAACAAGGGACTATAGTCAATCTTAATAAATTTCTTTGGTTTGTATTCTACTCTATATCACTTTCCACTTCGCATAGACCCCAGTCCTAGTTCATACTTATTCATTTTTCATCCAAACATTAATCTAACTACATTTGTAGTATGCCCTTTTCACACAAAAGCATTTTAATCCAAAGCTTCAAAGAATTTAGGTACTTACCTCCCAGACCCTTGAAAAATATTTGCTCAACTTCGTTTTAAGATACACTCGTGTCTATTATGAACTTAGTAATAAATCCTCCTAGGATACCGTTAATCCAAAAATCAAACGCTCTTGAGATATTGTTGTTAGTATTCTTGAGTTGTTGTATTAATTCACAGCACCACATGGTAGGCTCGTCATTTTTGAAACAATTCTTATGCTTGGTCAACTTTGATACCCATTCATATAGTTCATTAGCAAACATCGCGAAGAAGATCTCATGTTTTTCAAAGATATACTTTTGCAACAAGGCTTCAGTTGACAATCATGGATTTCTGTTTTCCTGAACTGGGAATTCTCGTTCTTTCTGATCTACCCAATATTATATTTCTTTCTTTGATGGATTCCACATCCACATCCCTAATACAGATCCTCGTCCCAGGAATGGAATCATTGGTTGGCTCAGTTTTTCTTGACCCAAGTTCGTCTTGTACTTCGCACCAACAAAACCCTCAGACACCGGCCCTTTCAACAACGACATGCAAGCAGGTTGAGGTCTCACCCGAGGTGGCTATGGGTGATTGCAGAACCAGGTTTTTGCAACCTTGAGGGACTAGATGGAGTGGCTATTAACTTCAATTTTATGTACTTTAATCATCCTTATAACATTCATAACATTACTGCTCAATGTATTCTAACTATAGACTTCGTCACATTCATTTTAATATAAACACATTACAGAACAATAATAGCTGTGCTAACATACCAACTACTTGTAATTACTTTGCATAAATAGATAGAACACAAATAATAGATACAGAAACAAAATACTTCGCCAATGTTGAAAAGTGTGCAACAAGAAATGCTTGTTGAGAATGGAACAAGATGATGGAGCTTAGTGGAAAGGAGTTGCCTTCACTAAGTGGTCCCGCAGGAAAGTTTTGGCACAAAGTCTATTTTTAGACATATGGATCATGGTCTATGAGTTGCAGGATGCTATTTATGGATGATTGGTCATGTTGGGAAAAATAGATGGACTTCTATTTTTTGGATCACAGCAGTGTGATCAGAGTCTATTTTTAGACTGTCGTAAAAATAGAAACAGTCAAATATTATTAGCCCTTAGTAATATTGGACTCTAAACTTTATGTTATTCTGTTGGAGCACTTCAGTTGGAGCTATAGATGTGGCACATGCAACTGCCTAAAGGAATCATGTGGTTACCTATGGGTTGACTGAGCTATTGCATGAAGGACTTCAGTTAGAACTCAAGTGGTTGAGTTCTATGGAGTTAGATGAGCAGTTAATGGAGTTGTGTTCAATTTGACTTAGCTGAACTAGTTTTATTTAGTCTAACTAGCCAATAGACTAAGTGATGAGTTGTGTGAATTAGTTATTAATTAATTCACTAATTATTAACTCATAATGCAACTGAATAATACATCAATTAACTCAGTGCATGAACAATTCAGTGGAGACAAGTGTTAGAGGTGAGTGAAAGGGCAAGACAGCTGTCAGTGGTGACTATAGTTGTGCATGAGATTTGCACATGCATGGATTGAGTATTGCCAATGAGGATTTCATGGTATATCCAAGGGAAATACGAATTTGGATCATTCATTCATCAGTATTCTCATGCAGGTATTATGCAGTGGAGGCAGGCAAGCAGCGGAGGAGATTTGGAGATCAGATCTGAGTTGTATTGTGTGTAATAGGTGGAGATAGTGCTGGATACTTGTGAAGAGTATTGTACTATGTATTGTTACATGTTCTCAATCAATATACTATAGAGATAGTTGGGGTTTTTAGCGAGATGCTTTCCCCGGGAAAATACTGTGTTGATATGTGTGATTGATGCTTCTATGTGCGCATGTTATTGTTTTTGCTTCTGTAAATTGATTATCAACGTAGAGGAGGTTATGTATTATGCATGTATTCCGCAATAGTGTATAATCGGGATAATCTCTGTGAATATGTGTCATATTATTCAAAATTTCTACAACCAAAACTTCTTCTTTATTAAGATAGATCTTTCAGTACATACAACTTTTCGACTTGCGCACCCAGCTACAGGTGGT